>WIQG01000398.1:0-120994 GCA_014925785.1 Mycena galopus ATCC 62051
CCAATTCGAAGGTATGTTTGCGCTCCTTTTTTTACTATCCTTTTGCTGATCTGATGTGTTGAATTCAGACGCCTCGTAGGTTCGTTGTTGATACTTATGCCTTTGAAAGGAGACAAAGCTTGGTTGCCCAATCTGAAGGTATGACCGCGCTCCTTTTTTACTATCCTTTGCTGATTTGATGTGTTGTCGAATTCAGGTTCTTGGTAGGTTCTTCGTCATTGATGCTTGTACTGCTTTAAGGTGAGCACGATGTAGTGGGTGATTAGTACGGTAGACGTCTAGGATCAGTACAGTAGACAGTGTTGTACGGGAAACGGTGTTGTAATTTATTGGTAGTTGCAATATATCTATTTTTATTGCCAAGCACAAGTGAAATGTGAGCGTCTTGGGAGGCGTCTTGGGAGGTCTTGAGCTGACGAGTTGGGAAAGACTATCAACAGCTTGGTCAAGACGCTGCGCATCTTTGACATCTTGGCCAAGAGGGAACATCTTGGTAAGAAAATTGAACCTGCTTAGCCAAGATGGATCGTCTTGAGCAAAAATCCATCTTGGACATCTTTGACGTCTTGACCAAGACGCCTAAGATGCTAAAGACGAACTTGTAGTTTTACTGATGCTGTACATGCATCTACAGGCCATCTACATGACGTACACTGCCGTACATGAACCATCACCTACATCAGTCTACATGCGTTTACGCCATCAACGCACGTAGACGCACCTCGCCTTAGGCCATTTCTGATTTTAAATGGCACAAGGAACCCTCCTTGACTAACTCCAGGCATTTTCTGCCATGCCTGTAAGTCTTGATTGTCTATACTATACTTGACTCTGACGGAATCAACCCTGACCAGTCGTCATCAACAATGCTCTTTGTGCGGAGGACCGACTTATGTGATGTCAATCATTACGTAGACGCAGCAACAACATCCGGCTGCGTGTGTGACATTGGTTGACGTGGTACATCAATATAGGTAAGTACACACACGTAGAAGTAGGGAGACGAAACTATGTCTACCTGTGTCTACGTATCGTAGACACAGGTAGACAATGGGGTCCATCTAACCTGCATCTACAGGGTAGACGGACCCTCTGTCTGCCCTCCGTCTACGGGGGGTCGGAACGCAGTGATTCGCGTTTCGACCGCGTACAACTCCGGATTCTCCATCTTCCCCGTCCCGAACATCAGCCTTTTGACATTTTGATTGCGGGTTTTTCGGGGTTTTCAGGTTGCCGGATTAGCCGACAACCTCACAACCTCAACATAACCGCAAAAGAAGCAAAAAAATGTCTCCAAAGTCGTGAAAGGGATGTCTGGCAACATTTTATGAAGTGCAATGCCTCTGGTCCCCAGAGGAATTTGCGAGAAAAGGGGAAATAATGCCCCAACGGGGGCTCGAACGGTCAAGGTTGTGGATTCGGGACATAGGGTTTTGACGTTGTGAGGTTCCGAGGTTTTTGCCGGTTTTCCGAGGTTTTTCGGGGTTGTACAACCTCACAATCAAAATGTCAAAAGTCTGATGAACGCAACACGCCCCACCACACGAATCGCATTTCAGATCTTCCCGCCGAGCCTCGCTCTCGCACAAGGTGGAAGAAATAAAGTACAAACTCCAACTCACATCTCACAGCGCTGAAAGCGTGGCGATGCGTTCGGAATAAGTTAAGACTCTAATTGTAGAACAGTTACCTCGATATTTTAGCGAAGAACTCAGCTTGAACAACAGCCTTCAAGTTTCTCTCTCTAACTCAAAGATTCGTCCTCGTAGTGAGTGAAACTCAGGGAAAGGAAAATCGATTCCCTGGTAATAAGCGAGGCGAATACACGGAAACCAGCGTGAGGTAGTTGCCCATGTGCTTCCGCGGCACCAGAGCCCGGATATCAAAGCTAAATTATACATGAAACCATTTTAAACGTCTAAATTGGCCGTTGTAGTAAACCCTTCGGCTAGCCCGAACACTCGACCCACTGAACTAGTGGGGCTACGACTCAAAAAGTCGAGTCATGACTCAACATAAGTCGACTTCAAACGATGTTTGACTCGACTCGACTCGACTTGGTCTACAGAACAGATCAGAGCCATGCGACGCGAAGTGGAAGCAGATACGCCACTCTTCGAAACTTGGAGCCATGAGCGAGTCGATCAGGCACCGTGGCAGGCTTCTAGTTGATCAGAGGCGGCTGCAGCTCGCTTAGATAAAACTCGTGAAGCGTACAGAAAGAGCTATAATTGATTCGGTTGCATTGCTGGACTTGAGCGTCAAGCGAGTATCTTGATTGTCGGGGTCGTTGGGGCGGTCCAGTAAATATTGGGTTGGGGTTAGGAGAGCTTGGAATGGAGGCGAGACTGGAGAAGCCATTTGAGAGCCAATTTGGTGACTCGATGATCGAAGATGCACAACGAGACACTGACAGAAGCCACTGGCAGTAAGTAGACACGGAAGGATTCAATTGGGATTCAGGTAAATTTTGGAACGCCCAGTCCCGGAGTTTCCGAGGACTCCGGAGCCGTGAAGATTGGTTAAGATTACACATGCAAGAGAGGACGTTGCGTGCGCAATTCAATTCGGATGAAAGCCAGACGCGTGAGATAAGTAGAGTTGGGAGAGCGAAGAACAAGCCCCGCTGATGCTGAGACTCACACGTCAATCAAGGAAACTGGGCTGATAGTTTAGGAAAGTCAGTCATTCCGAGGGCTTCATTTTACGGGAAGCGCCCTCAGATCGCCGAGGGTTTTGCCGCTCGGCGGGTTCGGTTGTGGGGGTGAGTGCGTGGTGCGCTTGTAAGGGAGTGTAGCGCCGAATGCAAACCTGGGGTGAATAAATTATAAGACAAATTTAAATTAAGCGAGGTGCATATTTCCGAGCAAAGGGAGAGCAGCTCCGTTGAGGATGCGATGCGATATTCCGGAGGAGCGGTCTCGGACGTGTGGAACGCAGAAAGCAGCACCGAATACGATGGCCGCGCAGAAGTCGTCTTATGGGGCTGGGACTGCGAAACACTACGCTGCCAGGTCGAACTGAATGTCAATGCAAAGAAAGCACAAGGAGCGAGGCGAGGACGCATGCCATACGCGCACCGGCAAAGATAATGATGCTACTTGGAGATAGCCAACGATGATGGGGGAATGTGGACGAGCACCCGTAGTCGTAATCCCCCATGTATCGATCAGCAATGGGGAATGGGCAATAGACAACGCGTCTGTAGTTATACTTGAACGTAGGCTCACGAACCGAATATTAATTCCGTGGGCCCGCAATATAAACGTACCGAAATAAGATAAATACCGAAGCGCGGAGGAGTGCGCACTCGATAGCGGGACACGGTCCTGTCCGGAATATTAATATTTCAAGTGAGCAAGAGAGTGACGGTGCGGCATTTCGGAAGGAGCTGCAAGGCGGTGGGTAACTCACGCCAGAGTCAAAAGCCCCGAGCACGATGGGCACGGGGAGGCTGACCGCTCCGCGCGGACACAGAAACAGGCGGCGGCCACACACACCTATGTTTCGTTCTCCAGACGAGACTCGCTGGAGTAGATACATACACATGCAGCGGCAGGACCGCGGAAAAACACCTGCGCAGCGTCCGCGAGCGGCAGATTCCGAGTTGAGGGAGGGGGAAACGGTGCCGGCGAGGATGGGTGGGGTGCCACGATCGGAAGTGATATGATGAGGATAGACGAAACGCAGAGATGAATGAGGGCCTGTGAGTGGAATCGGCGAGATCGTGGGTGATATTTCGAGTGAGCGGCGCGGCAACGTGTACAGAGGAGAAAAGAAGCTCACGAGGTGTTGAGCGCGACGGGGTGCTGGGCGCGACGAAGGACGCGCAGACGCCAGACGTTTCTTCCAAGTGGGAGTGAGGATGAGATGATCATGCAGATGGCACGACGAAGGGTCCGGAACCGTCAACCGAAGGAAGGCGTTGCCAGAATCGGGCAACCTAGCCAGCAATGTGAATGATGTAGGTCCGGCGCCTG
The DNA here is from genome assembly GCA_014925785.1 of Mycena galopus ATCC 62051. Lineage (NCBI taxonomy): Eukaryota > Fungi > Basidiomycota > Agaricomycetes > Agaricales > Mycenaceae > Mycena > Mycena galopus. The sequence continues at coordinate 3,981 of WIQG01000398.1, forward strand.
GAGTCAAAGAGGTGCGGAATCTCTTGAGCGTCTTGATGGGAGCGAAGACGCACGGCAGAGAACCCTCCGAGGTCAACGTTGTAGCGCAGCAGGATAGTCGAGAGGCATGTCTCTTGAGGGGCATGGCTGCTACTCACTGAGGCGGTCGCGAACCAGAGGGGGAGAGGGCGAGAGTGGGCCGGGAGGACGCGGGATAAGGCTAGGCGGGGGTGGCAGGCAGTGCGAGACCGGACGAGAGTCGATTGTGGTCAAAAGAGGCGGGTTAGCGAGACTCGGACGTCACGGTGGCGGTGTGTGCCGGCAATGATCGGACTTCGGCGTTGATCCGAAAGTCCGAGAAAGGTTTTGTTTTAGTTTACAAACGGGCAATTGAGGTCAAGTTCAATACAAATTGCACTAGAGCGGAAACCCGGTAGAACAGTGGGGGACCCAATCCGGCGCGCGGAAAAACCACCGCAATCGATCTATGTTGGCCGTAGGATTCTTCGCTTGACGAAATAAATGTCCATGTTCAACGCCAGAGATATATAGAAACATGAGATGACCTTCCTGCTTGATTGCACCCAAGGAAAGGCAGCTCGCAAACGTTATTCACGGTATGTTTACGTTTACCGATAGGAGAAGACCGACCTTCGAGATAAGCCGCGGCTCAAAGTCAAACCGTTGCCCACAGCATTCCGGGAGCTACGCAAAGACGAACAGGGAGATGCTCGCTGCCCCGCTCAGCGTCGAAGTGGGTGCCCAAGCCACTTTGAGATCGATTGCCGGCGTAGTCGGAGATGCACGAAGACTTGTGTTGAACCTCTTGTGTTGGTGATATGTAGTGAGTGGAAATATCGTCTGTTGGATGTAGAAAGCGAAATGAATGTAAAATGTGCAAAAGTACGATAACTGTGATGAATTAATATTTTGTGTTCAAGTTAGGATAAGTTGGCAGACATGTGAAATGGGCGAAGTCGGGGCCGTGAAGTAGTAATCCAAATCTTGCAGGAATATTTGGTCTGCATGCAGCAATGTTCAGGCGACGTGCCAGGCAGGTCGGACTTCCACAGCTCACACCTCCCACATTGGGTTTAGCTGTCCCATTGTGCCATATTTTCATATCCTACCGTTCTTCCTCTCTCCAAATTGATTTGTTCGTTCAAAACTAGTGGAATTTCTGCTTCGCCCGATTGCGCCGAGATGGCCGAAACAGCGGAACTTCCGAAATATTCTGGGACCGTTCTGCGTCACTGATTTGAGGACTACGACCCTCTTGCATTCCAGCTGAATCTGCCCCCTCCAATACGCTGTGCCAAACATTGAAACCTCGCACGATTTTCCGCAACCACGCGTGAGCGGACTCAGTGGAGTCAGTGTCTGACCAGAACCTCTGCTCGTAACCCCTGAATGCAAGTCGAGCGATGGCGTTCTCTAGCCACGGGAAGCGGCTTAAAAAGACGACCCGAGTCTTTTGAAAGGAGCTCTGACCTGGTCTTCAGTGTCGATGTCTATATAGAGCGTCCAGCACCTCCCGTTCAAGATTGTATCTCGAAGGTCGGTCTCCCCCATCGGAAACACATCGTGAATAAGGTTCGCGAGCTACCTTTCCTTGGGTGTAAGCAAGCAGGAGGGAAATATCGTAATTCTATATATCTCTGGCGTTGAACATGGACATTTAGTTCGTATCCATGGGCACTCTTACAGACACGGATTTGACTCGTGATATTTTTATTTGTTTATGAGGGATACACGGACTTCGCTCTTTGTCTCCTACTGCCATGTAGCAACAAACCTTCTGAGCATCTTCGCGTGAATGCTCACTCGTTACCCGAAACTTGAGCTGAATTACCTTTTAATTAGTCGTGCTGATCATTTAGTTGCGTTCTTTTCTCGGCATCGTGCTTGGCGCTCTACGGCTCGGCACCCACACCCGCACGACCCTGGCCTCTCTCTGCCCACCTCTGGACAAGCCTACCCTTCGACAGAGCAATTCCATGTGGACAATGAACCACTGACAATGGCGACGACAGCGAACAAGTGAACTGGAAACCCCTCCCAAAAACTCGGATGATTTGCCGAATGTAAAAAGCCATAGCGGTAATAGAGTTCGCCGGCCATAATACTGGGTCATTCTTGCAATGCAAATATAGTAACGGTCAATGCAACTCGACGCTATTCTTGAAAACCTCTTATTATGAAGGCTGAACGTTGACCCCGAACTTTTCTATGCTTCCTCCCAGTAAAAATTATTCAGGTCAACACGACGACCAAGACTTGAATCGAACAATATACCCCGAAAGCCACGGGAGAAATCGCCATTTCGCTGCCAACTATGAAACATGTTGAATATTGTACTCTGTGGTGTTGACCTTCGGGTATCTCGGGCGAGACGTATTTTCCTTGTGGCAACAAATGAAGCGAACAAACCTCTACCAGCTCCTCGGGTGATGTTGGATATCGAGGAACTCTCGTTCAGCCTACAAAATCCGGGACGCACTCGCCTGCACTTCCGGAACTTGTGGCGCTCAATGGGTTTCATTTACAATCAAAAGTTCGACACATTACTGTATCATCAGTGACCTCCAATTCGCACAAAATTATCTCTGATCTGATCCAAAGATCATCTTTGTGAGTTCCAGCCGCACAAAAGGCATCGTACCTCGCAACGGCACATCCTTCCACTTCTCACCCTTACCAGCGACCACTACCAGCGGGGGCCATTGAGCGTCATCCTGCTCTTCCGCTTCAGGATGCCGGGCATTACAATTCTTCCAGCTAATCTTGCAACTCTCGTTGTCGAAAGCTTCCTGTACGGCTTGCTTCTCCTCCTTTTCATTTCGACAATATACTTCCTGGCCACACGGAGAACCCTAGCGGGCACCAACCATCCGACCAAACATCATTTTACATCGGTGGTGTTTCTGGGAGTGACGACGCTCTTCATCGTGGTGACGAGCGTGAGTTCTCTTATCATTCCACCTCTTCAGTAGCTCATGAAAGAAGCATTGGAGTTTCGTGATATATCAAGCCTTCTTCGCATTTATTTATTTTGGGACCAATGCTACTGAGGATGCATTCTATGCAGACCTCGCCCAAAAGCCGGAAGTTGTCAAGTCTGTCCTTCTGTGCATCGCAGTTCTGCTTGGTGATGCCCTCGTTGTACGGGTCCACATCCCACAAAGCCCTAATCCCACTAATAAATCCTCTAGACATATCGACTCTGGATAATATGGGGTCAAAGTGGACGCATCATCATATTTCCAATGTTGGCCCTTCTTGGGGTTGTCAGTACGTTGATAATGTTGTGCCCCCGGAAAGTGTCTGATATTCTACACAGTATCTGCAATTCACTGCATTCAGCCGAGCCCTCGGCAAACAAAAATCTAGTCACATGGAGGCCTGCGGAGTTATGGCCGAGGCCTGTCGAGGCACCCACGTGCCCTTAGACAGGGCAAATCTCGATCAGCTCGACACACCTTTTTTTAGTCACGCCGATTCTTGCGACGATCATTTAGACCTCTCATGCCGAGGTGCTCTAACGCCCTCGGCATCACTCATTAAGCTCCGGCTACGCCATGGCCTCGACACCGCATCAAGTCGAGCTGGGCTTAGGCGCCTCGACACGGGGTGTCTAGGCGGCTAGCGGCACCTCAACACAGCATTCGGCTAGGCTCTGGCGAGACGTCTCAAAATGACGTTACCGAGCCATCGACTGAATGCAGTGATTGGCGTTATCCTGGAGATCACAAAATGGCAGCCCGAAGTGCGCGGAAAAGCGTTCATAAACGAGGAAAAACCTTGGACGGGAACTGCCTTCATGCTCTCATTGCTGTATGCTTTCTTCCTCCAGTGGAACCTGCGCGGAATGATGTTTTTTTTTTGAATCCTCAGCGCGAACTTGTTCAGCACCAGTGAAGATCCACAACTGAATCTTGATACGCTGACCAACCCTCGTCCAGGTTTTATCGTTTATCGCATATGGAAAGTTACGAAGGTTAAATCAGCCTCCGAATCTCGTTTGACGGTAAAGTAACTTTGCTGAATCATCTTGCTTCGGGTAAACAAATATCTCCTGCAGTGGTTTGTATCGATACTCGCCGAAAGCGCCGCTCTTCAGACGTGTGTCGTTTCCTTCATGAGATCCAGAAATCTCTAAATCGGCACATCGTAGGCTGTGGCTCATTTTTTACCGCCATGACGCTGTTCTCCAGCTCCGATCTCGACTTCATTGCAACGGGCAACTTTCCTGTCATCCTGGGTATTTCTAACACCTTGATTCATGCGCGAGTCGGGCTCGGATGGTCACAGGGCTCCGGTGTTGAACATAAGCCTCACTCGCCAGCGAAGCATGCGTCAGACGCCGTGTGGTACGTATATTTCTCTGTACATAACATTCATGAGCCATGACTTGATGAATCTTTTCAGAACGCCGGTTGTGTGGACAGGAACGATTATTTCGCACAGGCTCTGCTAATATCCCTCCTGTACAATTTTTACGTTCGCCTGGACCTTACTAGTAGCATTCAGACCGTCACGGCAGCTGGTGGATTGAGTCTCGTTCAATACGGTCACAGGTCGCAGAGGGTTTGGATCGAGGTTTTCGTGCAAAACTGCCATTTTTAGAGTCGGAAAATGCCCCCAAAAACTCCCCAAAGGCAATTGAATGATGATCCGGTTGAATTTAATGGGCCCGTCATAGGTGAATCATCAGGAAAATGGATCCCCGCTAGACAGCGCTAGACAGGCGCTCCATAGCACTCCATAGCTGCCTAGCAGCCATAGGTACATTCCCCCTAGGCATTGCTAGGGAGGACTCGGCTAGCAACACGTCAACGCTAGGGAACACTAGGGAACACTAGGAACCACTGGCAGAGTTTCCCGGCGCACTTAGTGTTGCCTTTTCAACGTACTGCTTTTGACACTGTTTTAATTCTCTCCATGGAATAGGACACAATGATTTCAATTACATTAAATAACAAATATACAATACACTGCGCGACTACACGAGCTCTCGCGACCACCATGGCTCCCGCACCGCCAAAAATCCATTGCGGACGAAATCAGGAGCATGACCAGAAATTAAATGGAAGTAACAAAGGACTTGTTTACCTACCAACTCCTCGAGTTAGTATGGCCGTTGGGGTCTTGCGCGGGCAAACACACCGCAAATTGACACTTCACAGCGCACAAGAGCAACCTGGTACACCAAAAGCAAACCATCAGTGCTGGTAGGAACACTACAGCACAGGAGGGTACGAGGAGGGTACCCACCTGTTTCGAACGTCCGCGCATGTCAGGATACGTTAAGTAGTACCAAGCGGAAACTACGACTCTCGGAAAGGTGAGTTATCGGTTTCTGTTAGGGAGTGAGACCAAAGCATGAGGTTCGACACTGGAAACGAAAGACGCACTCTCAACCTTCTTATATCATTACGACTACAGGACGCCGTACACGCTCCCGATAAAGTCATTGGCGTGTATTGAAGGAGCGGAACATATACCCAGTTAACGCCTCTGAGAAAAGATATATCAGACTTGGGTACTGGGCTACAGGATGGGCATACCGAATATCCGAATATTGTCAACGTTGAGACAGGCACCTCGATACAATGCCGTACCTCTATAGCCTCAGTCCTGACGACGATGAGAAATGAGCGCGCGGGACTGTCAATGAACCACGTACTTATTTATTCGGGATCAGCTCTCCGAAGAGGAAACACGGCACAGCGTACAACTCGGGTGGCACACTGCGCCTGATCCACTGGCGCCAAGCGAGCCCAAGGGGATGTCGGGGAGGTAGACCCATACGCCGTAAACAAGGACCGAGAGCAGAGCAAGAAACACCGACCGAATGGTGAAAGATGGTGGCAGAAAGAAAGAACGACCATGGTGGCAGTGAAGCACGTGTGTGTGTTGTGTGCGCCAAGTCTTAAGCCGATGGTCCGATTAAGCCCGACGCCAATGGGACGATTACCTTCAACACTCAGGCCTCAGGATCGGCACGTCCATTGATGTATGTAACGTGGTTGCTAGAATAACCATGTCCTTTCCTATTGTTTTCCCTTTAGGTGCAGCCTGACGCAAGGACAAGATTTTACGAGTCGAGTTACGTGACCGATGCCGGACGACCCGAGGGCCGAGATCGACTAGCGCCCCATAGCAATCCCTAGCACACATGGCAGACTAGGTAGCACTGGCCGAGTACTAGGGAGCGCTATGAATGCTATGGATCCTATGGGAAAATATGGTCAACTAGGGCTCGGCAATGCATTTCCCTGCTTTTCCTGATGATCTATGGTTAGTACTATTTGCGACCAGGTAGTTGGCCACCTAAGCATTTCAGCCGAATCCTCGATAGTTCCAAGGAACCCACCCAAACCAAACTATGTCTGAAGGACGGTATGCATCCTGAGAAGAATTCAAGCTCTCAATTTCTCAAATATCTCACCATTTGAGTTCACACTGAATTCTTTTTGACCAACAGTCCAACATGGCCAAATCACAGGCTAGTTGGCCACCCCGCTAAATGGTGTGGTGAGCTCTCAAATGGCAACTAACTGCACTCTGAGGCAAAGAGGGGGGCTATATTGACTATTTTACATAGTTGCGCTGAATATATTAGGCATGCAAAGAACAAAATATCTGCTTCCGACTGACGGGGAACGCCCGAAATCAGGGTGTTAAAGTCAACGTGGGTCTGCCAGCCAAAAAACGCCGAGATGGGCCAAATTCTGATCAATTTTTGCTTCAGTAGAAGTATTGAGACATACTTAGACACCCAACTCTGTTCCAGAATGCTGGTAGTTCAACCAAAAAATCCGACTATCAACGAGACCGAATTTACTTCGTTCCGGATAATGGACCACAGCACCGGTGGGGGTTGAATAGATAAAATCCTGAAATCCATCTCTGTATGAGGTATTGGAAAGTAAGAAGCCTTGTATGAGATTTCAGACCGATAGCATGGCGGTGTCACGTACCGCAAGGGTGGCCAGTATAACTGACTGAAAAAGCCAGCGCTGCTTTCCCGACAGCATAGAGGAGATTTGTTCTGTCCATAGCCTTCCAGTGATATCGGAAACAAAAGCCCAGCATTGGGGAGTCATAATGGGCCCCAAAGGTCGTAGGTCCTACACCTGAACTGGAAGTAGTTCTCGATGCTGCAATGGCTGCTCTACTGCGCCATGAGAACTTCTTGAGCATTCTAGAGGAGGAATGTGAGAGGCGCGTCATGGGAGTAGGTTCTGCTCTATTGCAGATTTTAGCTGTTCAGCATGAGATCAGAGAACCGTTGGACCTCAAGGGCGATATTCTGACGGACTTCTTCGCCGATCGCGTGGCTCCATGTCTAACCGATGGTCCCAAGGCACTGGAGGCCATGTTTGCGGCGACCCAATTCCCAACAGTGAACACTGGCAGCAATGACCTGCTCAAACAAATGTTGATTTTCAACAAGGCTCATGCATTGTATGACCCAGATTTCTGACCCCCTACTTTCCAGCGTGCGGGAGAATCAATCGTTACGACCACCACTCCAATGCCCTTCCTATTGAAGCAGAAAGCAGACATCGAGATCGAGGGCAAGAAACCCACCAAACACCCGAAAAGGGAAAGAAAACAAAGGAAAAGGTGTGGGGACATCGCCTTCGCTCGCAGCGCCAAATAGTCATTAGAACGTACCGGCTGTTGTGAATTCAACTTGAATTGTGACATTAGTTCGGTGAATGCCGTCAGTGGCAGTGACGAGGTTGATCCTGAGATTCCGTACATAATTATGAAGACAGCAAGGACCATAGAAGCACAGATATTGAGAAAAATACAAAATACATCTAGTAGAGAATTTCAGTCTAGCAGAGTGCAAGTCGGCCATGCCACAAGCCCACGCCCACCTGCCCGCCTGCTCGCTATAGTGCAGACTAAAAATATGATACCGAAAATTTAATTTTGAATATATTCAAATATGCATGAATATGATACGGCCTTGGACCCTCCCACTGAATATGAATATAATACAATATGGTGGTCAGCGTATTCAAATATATTGGATACGGTTATAAACTGCAGTCCGTTCGGCCATCAGCGGCAACCTTGGCGGCAGCTTCGCTTAGGACAAGCGGATCAGGCTGCTCCCAAGGCATCACAACAGCAAACAGATAGACGACAGATGAGAAGGCAGAATCTCTCCGTCACCTGTGGGGGCATCAATGCCCGCCTCGACGTTGATCGACAAGGAGTGGGAAACTTTGCTGACTATGGGTCCAGACCCTGCTCAATTTAATTACCAAGTCGGGAGCCATTGGTCCGATGATCGATGATCATCAACAGTTTGTCTCTGAGCATGCCATTCGCTATTTCCGTGATACTGTGTATGCAGAGGATAGCGATTCTGGCGAGGAAGGAGAGATTGACGGCGCGGATGAGATGGAAGTACATGATGATTTTGGATGATTTCAAATTTGAGGGGAATATTTCCATGACTGTGTTTTAAAGGGTCAAAGCAAGACGTGTAAGAAGGTTGGCATGGTGAAGAAAGCAAAAAAGGCCGTTGCTGAGAGTGGTGATGTGCACTTCAAAGTTAAATGCAATTATTTGACAGCTCAAGGTGAACTACACGGATTTCAACAAAATTCATGAGAAGTAGAGTATATTTGAATATATTCATATCATATCGTATTCAACAGCCTCGATATGAATGTGCTTCGCTAAGAATACAATATGGACCTCCATTGTGAATATGATAGAATTTTTGGATTCATATCATATTTTGGCCAGCACTAACCCGGCCCCGCTACAGCCAAATTTAAACTCCGCTAAGCGGCGCCAACCCGTTTGGCCCGCCCATCAACTAACTCTGAGATCCAACATGAGAACTCTGTATGACACAGAATCAGCCGAGTGTGCCCCGAGATTCCTGCAGGCAGTGCAGAATAATCTGGGAAATGCGCAAAAAGATCGCGCAAATTGCAGCTAGGGATCCTGGTATGAATTTCATTCACACACCACATTTGCAGCAATTTGAGGTACTTAAGGCGTGGGCCATTTTTTTTTTCAACAGTTTTGACTAGAACACCCGCCATGGGCTCAGTTTTACTCGGATTTCCTTGAGAATAGGCGCGTTCGAATCACAATAAAAATCCGCAGAGGATGAGGTGCCGGCTTTTTTTTTTTGATGTGATTATGTAATATAATTTCATCAGAAAAATCATGCTTTCCACCAGGACAGCTGTAGCACAACAAATAATGGTCCGATTGACCTAATTCCGGAATATGTTATGTTGACACCAGCAAATTTTTTCGATTCTCGACACAAAATTTTGGCTTTTTGCTGTGTCGATCAAAGTTAAAATTAGCTCTCACAAGTTACTTTTTATACTCTCTATTGTGATCTAACTTGCAAGTAACTTCGATGTACTGTACTTGAACTTTTACTGTACTTTACTTGACAAATTAACTTGGCTGGCCACAAGTACAGTGAAGTTAATTTGCGCAGGCCAAGTGAATTTACGCAAGTAACATTGTTAACCGTCCTTGGCACTTGGTCAACACGCGATCCGTCTTGTGTGCAGGCCTTTTGTATTGCCTGCAGGCATTCGGGTGTGGGATCTCAAAAAATATACCTTCCATAGCAAGACAACGCATAGGTGTTTCCCAGAACAATATTTCGGCACACTCCGGCAACTCCGCGATTGCGGATGTCTATGGAAAGCCGGAGCACCACGCTTTGAAACGAGTGATGTTATCAGTCCAGTCATGATAGCCGAAGCCGTGCCGTGACTCGTCCCAGGGTGATTGCTTTTGTTGTAGAGTTGTTCACACAGGTAAAACCAAGTGAAACACTACCAGGGATGGAGGGCTGAAGAACTGCGTCAAATTTAACCTGAAAGAAAAGCACACAGCCCCGCTTTTTCGGATTTTTGACAGCATCAAGGACGTCGCAAAGGACAATGTGAAGTGCTAAATGGACTTTCGGGCTTCCTTGAGCTCTAATCGGGTGCTTTATCTCGTGATCCTCAGCTTTGGACGGGTGCGCAACCTCATCCATTGATTGATTTCTCATTCTTGAATTTTGATCAGTTCAACCATCAAGTCACTGTTCACAGTTGTAGGAGGTGAATGTTCTCGCTGGACTGCCTAATTTGATCTGAAGGCCTGCAGAGAGGGTGGTCCATCAGTAGAGGATCTTTAGTGTTGTAATTGGGGTGTTCTGGCCAAAGGAATAACTCAACTCAAATGATATAGTGAAGCCCTGTCGTCGAGCTAAAATGATATTCCAGGCCAAGAGGCTAGCCGGGGATCCGGCATATTCAAGCCTAGAGCATACTAACAGTTAATTAACACCAGGAAAACTCGCTCTAACCCGTTCTCCAGGTATGTAAAGTATGACATGTATTGTTCGACTCACCTCGGGCATCTCGGGGATATCAAAACCCCCACTTGAAGGAAATCATAAGGTGCCTTATCGGGCGTGAGAGGATGGAATTGAATGCTTTATATTTATATAGATGTAATGAGACCTTAGGAAGCCCTGAAATCACGATATTAACCGTCTCTGTGCCTGTGCTTCCACGGTAACAGGAAATATTACCTCTCCGCAGTTTTGGTCCCTTCTATTGAAAGGGGATAGAAGCCACCAAATCAAATGAGTTTCTGGGCGTGCGTAGCGCTACTCGGAGCCTCCACAGGACACCATGAAGCTAGTTTGATCTCAAATCCACTTTGGGAAGACAGCGGCCAACGTTTGGCATTTGATAAAATCATTTGTTTCAAAGCGTGGTGCTCCGGCTTTCCATAGATGTCCTTACACAGCAACCACGATGACCAGAAAAGGGTGGTAGCGCCCTCAACCCATCTGGCTCCCCAGCTTCTCGCAGGGGACTCTTTGACACAGCCGGACCCTCTCTCAGCCCACCTCTCCTGTCTCGAAGTGGTCCTTGACTCCGCACTAGCCACACTGACTCTCATCCGTGACTACACCCCAACCGGCCCAGTTCTCACCTTCCACACGGCCGAGGTCTTGCGGGCTCTGTGCAGGCATGCCCCTGCTCCCGAGCCCGTGCAGGCCCCCATACCAGACACCATGCTCCTGACTCCGACACAGTCAGTGTCGCCGACCCCAGTCCCAGCGCCTGCAAGCGCCACGTATGCAGAGGCAGTGTCATGCACCGCCTCTGATCTGGCAGTCACAGCGACATCGGATAAGCCCGCGCTGTCAGATCCCCGAGACAAGCCTACGCTGAAAGATCTCCGGCCGAACAGTCGAATTCCTGATCTCATCTTCCTCTTTGGCACCCTACGAGGAGCATGACATTCCGCCAGCCACTCAATTGCATCCCGCAGTTCTTTTCCGCGGCATGGAAGACAAAACAGTCATTGGTGATCTCAAACTTGGGGCTCTACACTGGACCCCGAGAGGAAACCTTGCCTGCACCTTTGTCCACAACAAGCAGTTCAGCATGGCGGAGGCCAGGAAGCGGACACATCATATCTGGACCTACCTCCGCCCCACACTGGGATTACCAATAACCTGCCCCGAGATCAATGTTGACAACAGAGGATCCTGGCACAATGTTGTCATTACTGTCTCTCATATTACTGCCCCCTCTAACCCGCCCCTTATATTTTCCTGGACCGTGACTCAAACTTACACACTTTCCTACGCACTCTCAACAGTCAAAAGATGTCGATTTGATTTTTCCAGACCCCACAGGTGAGGAAGACTCATGTTTTCTTTTTTTTGCAACCCCGCTCACCCAACCCCATGAGGCCTAACGTGTGGGCATCGCCCTGGGAGCTCCTCGCCATCCACAAAGCCCTGCACGCAAGCCAACCGACGCGTGCTTCACACATTTCAGGTAAGCTCATTCATCATGAGTTCAATGCTGACAAAAATGTATGCGTCCACGCCTTTGCTGATGTTGTCTCGAATCCCAGTCCTCCCCAACCCTCATGCCGCCGCGTCCCGCAGTCTGAGAGCATGCCCGATGCGGACGACTATCATTTTGAGTCAAACTTTTGTTTCAACTGTATTGGTCTGCTGCTAATATGAGGTGTGTTTTCATTGCCACTCTTTTGCAACCGGTGTCGATCCAGGTATTTCTTGGCCTCTATTTGTTTGCGAAAGGTACTCAGTTCTCTTCCACTGAGCATTCATTCAAACCAATTTCCCACATGCAAAATATATAAAAACTTGCAATTGCTCCCAATGAAAACGAGTGGTTGTCGAGTAGATTGTACCCATAGTGCCCAACTAATTCAATTTTTCAAATATGTGTTTACTGTGCCATGCCAACTGGATAGCAATTCACCATGCAAGCGATCTGCAGTGTGCACTTAGGCCGGAGCGAAGCGAAGGCATGTCTTGTTCTCCTTATGATGGTCCTATCCTCCTCACTATATCCTATCTTACCCTACCAGTGCCTACCTTATGGAGGCCTTCACCCTAGATATCTTATGGCCATGACCACTTACTCTACTCCCCAGGCCTCGAGCCCTTTGCTTGATGGCTACTGCACCTTCTTGCCTAACTTGTCGGCCCAGTGCATGTTGTCACTGCCACCCCCCCTCGCATTCCCCCAGTCTCCCCTCCTGGTAGATGTTTAGTTATGATGTTCCTGTGTAGAAGGATGCCCAATGTGCCGTACGCGGCGAGGGGCAAATTGCATGGATTAAAAATAAAATAAAAAAACTCCGCGATCGGCATGGTAGGCATTCTCAGTGGGACGCAAGAACTTGAAGGTCTGGTGGGCAACATAAGAATGATTATCATTGGACACTATTATGGCAGGTTGAACTGGTACTTTATATGCAGGGAAGAAATAAGGCCAGGTTGGACTGACCAAAATTCATGGACGCTAGCCGGTTTGGCGACCTACCCAATTCCGAGTTATGGGGTCAGAAAAACCCCCGCGAAATTTCACCCATGTGCGCCTGTGCAGCCGTCAGCAAGTCAAGCGGAACTGGTAAAAATGGCTAACAACAGTAGATCCAGTCTGCGGACTGAAGGGGAATGGTCAGTTTCTTCAGAGAAATACTGACAAGAGCGCACCTAAAGTAGACAAGACTCGAATTATCATTGCTCATGGTCCAGTCGAACCCGGTCCCCGCAGTTAACCCGGTCATCGCAGTTGCGGCGAACCCAACGAGCAGGGAAAAATCTTGAGTAACGCTTCAGATCACCAGATCAGTTCAAGCGGGCGGTGAAATATCCCTACGTTGGCTGCTTTAATATTTTGTTCTGCCCATGTAGTGAATACAGCTCTAAAAGCTGGACGAGATCTGGTGAACTGCCTGCATTCAAGTCATTGGCCAGCTGACGCACCGATTGCCTTGTCATCGGAACTGTTGTGAAGAGAGACCTCCTTCCAGACTGCCGAGAGCAGTGCTGCGGGCGGGACATAGAACCTAACATATGAGAGGAAGGGAGATAGATATTGCCAAGAGAGCTCACATCGGCTTCAAGGACGTGAGGCGAATATCCGCATTCAAGTGTGCAAGGATGTCGATCGCGTACATGTCGCGCCTTTCGAATGTCCACAACTCATCGTTTTCTCTGGTCTCCTCGTAGGCGATGATGGGGGTGCCGTTTTCACCCCAACTAAAATTCGGATGGTTAGCGCGGAATGGACGGACTCGGATGAGACCACTCACTTCCCCTTTAAGTACGTTCGTGTACGCTATTTTTAATCGGGAGGTGTTCGTTTTTCATTGGTCGCAGGGAGCTCATACTGTATGACGTTACATTGCGAATCCTACTACTGTACTATTTCGATCAATTCGGCGGTCACGCGTCACGCACCCCCTGTGCCGCGACGAATTTTGGTCTCGGTCACTGGTCACAGTGCCCAGTGCCGAATGTAAATTCCGTGACATCCGGGCCAAATCTTCCTTAGAGGTGCAAAAAAGGCGGAATTTCCAGATTTTTTGTCTCGAGTACTGAATTTTTGAGGATGTCACCCCAAAATTGGCTGGTTGCCGAAATGCCGAATCGGTGTTTTCGGTCACGGGTCACATCCCATGTCGTATGGCGGTCAAAATGCACATTTAATATTCCGCGAAACATTTGGAGGTTCCGCAATATAAATAGCCGTTTTGACATTATCCCCGCGAAAAAGACAGCTGTCCATCAGTGTGTTTGTGTTTCGCGAAAATCATTCCTTTCACCGAAACATACAGTCGAACCATCTGCACTGCACGCCCAGTGGCAAGGCTCGGTGAATGCCAGGCGTGTTCAACTGCACAGCTACTACGATGCTCATGGCTTCTGGGGTGTCTGTTACAATATATTCAAATCTTTGAATAACCTGCTGAACACTTCTCCCACGTCGAATGCAAGCCTTTTGAAAGACCTCCTCGTATCAAGATACTCGGGAATTCAAGAACTTGATGCGCAAAGCCTCTTGGGTGTCGGATGCAAAAGTCTGGATGGCTTCTGATGCTAGCAAGAAAATTGTCCAACAATGCTTCCTGGCGTCGAGGCCGCCTCCTCATGAAACGCTAAATCTTCCTCGGCTGTATCCTCCTCCCCTTTTGTTTTGCCCTGCACCGGTTTTACGGAGGTAATCGATGATTCATTTTTTGCGGTGAGTATCTCAAGAACGGGAACTGAATATCATTGACCATTGTCGTCAGGTTCAATACAAATACCTATTGATAATGGAGCACCGGAGATCATTTGGTGGTTCGGTTGGTACGCTTATGCTCACCGATTATTTACTGCCACCAGAACTCATCCCTATTACAGCCATTACAAGAGCGTGGCTTCAGCAACATTGTCGGCGTATTTGCTAACCTGCCTAATAGTCCGTTCGCCCCCGGAAAATCGTGTTGACCACCTTCATCATTCTCAACACCCAGCTCAAACCCGCTAGCTCACCCTGCGGCCCACCGCTGACCGTTCGGAGCCTCCCCCTGAGGTAATATTCGCCGTGAGGTATGTCGAATCTTGGTATGCTGGCACCGTCCTAACTACTATATGTTCAGCGCCGGTACGGGACCTACATATCGCTGCATCCTACCCGTGTCCATCTGACCGCGTTGTTCAACTCACAGGGTTTTTGGATCGTCCGTTCGACGTTGCGCACACTCGATTGTCAAACCATTGAATGCACCGACAACAACGCGATCCTACATACCTGCAGTACATCTTTTCGTTAGGCACAAGTCTCCACATACTTGTCTTCCTCTAATTTTACCATTCAAAATGTCGCCCTTGCCGTGCGGAGGGATACTTTTGGGTGTAAATTTAGGCGTCGCGCTGACATTTGACGCAGAAGAACCGATGAGTGCGTTGTGAATTCCCTTCCTCGCGGACTCCATATTCTGCACTACAGTGTGACTTTCGGTCACGATCCGTTAATCTTGTAGGACATGAACCGTTTATTGAGTCAAGCGAGATCTAGCACGATGGGGTCCCGATGAGGCCCCCGGTATCGCAGCATCCCGAACAATTAAATCGTACGGCAAATTACCCATTATTCTGTATCATATTATTGGAGAGCACTAACTGTAACTGAGACTGTGGAGCCAACTCTCTTAGGGAACGGGTCTGAAATTTTCGTTTCCTCTTACTTGTCAACAATTTTGAGCTCCAAATTCCGGCTCTCATTGACCAGGAGGCACCGTGTTTTCTGATGAGGATTATTAAAAGGATGACCTGCACGACCGTGGGCACGTGCCAAATACCTGAGCTAGACTGGAAACGAGCCTGCCATTTTCTCCTAGAAGAGGGGCGGAAATAACCTTCGCAGTCCGGTCCTCCTATGTTATAGAATAAGCTTTGTCGCCGCATTTGAATGAGTATGGCAACTAGGCACGTACACCGGAGTCAAAGCCGTTCAATATATCACAGAGGCCTGGGAAATTTTGTCATTCTGAGAGCAATATATAAAAATTTAAATTAGGGTATCCGATATGCAGAATAGAAGCACACCTCGCATATTTTGCGTAATATATGCATTGACCATGAAATCTTTGCATTGGGGAGGAGAGTGACGTTTTTGGCTTGCCAAAATGGCTTGCGCCCGCGCCAATTGGCTTGTATCGGGCGGGGGCGTGAGTTTTGGTGGGATCACCCGCCCCCGCCCGGCAAAATGGCTTGCAAGCCATTTTGTTGGCTTGGCAAGCCATTTAGCCGGCTTGGCACCAGCCAAAAATAGCGATTGGCTTGCGTGTCCTGCACATCGACTAGGCCTTCTAAGATGTTACTCCCATCGTGAATACATTGCTATAGGATAATTCCAGGACTGTGGCTCGAAATTCCATGAGTAAACCAAATATGGCGGCAAAACCTGTTGTCATCGCCGATAGTGACCGAGACAAGTCGTCTCTCTAGTGCAAGCCATTGGGCTTGTGGCGGCCATCTGACCTGTTGAGGAATTCCACGTTCACTCGAAGTTAAATTCGGGTTCAACGCCGTCATAATTCGAAGATGTTGAGGTAAAGATATCCAAATTCCACTGATATCCTGTCTACTTGATCCCCTCGCAAAATTGAACGGGAGTTCAACGACCATTTGTGCAAATTTACTACGGGAAACTCAACAAATTTGGGTGTGGGCCATAGGAATGAATTTGCGCTGCTATATAGGTCGTGAGTTCACGTTGTCGACTCTGCTTGAACTTTCATAGGTTCGCCAAAGTCAAAAATATTAAACTGTGTCATACTTTGGGTAGATCCACCTAGAATCAATGTACAACAATGCCACGAAGGCATGTAGGAGGTCGCCACTGGCTAGGAAATGTTTTTGATGGTCGCGAACAAAATGGCTTGCACAAGCCATTCTGCCTGATGCGATCAAAATGGGCGGGGCGTGGCTTGCACCGATGATTCGTGCATCAAGAGGATGAGAAGTCTCCAACCACTCCATTTATGTTGCCTCGAAGCTCTCATACATCTCAACACCAAATTTACAAAGGCCAGATGCGGGCAGACCAAGGTTGAATATATTGCAAGCCATCACATGCCACTTTACCGGCAGAATGGCTTGCGATCGGCGTGGGTCCTGTTTGACAGATATGTGCTTCCATCGTCATTTCTAAAACTTAATATAAGGTCACATCCCTCAGGTAAGCTATTTGCTGGATCGTTCTCTACACGGCGGTCAATTCTTTAGCAACTTTGATTAACACTTCTCAAGCGCAAAAGCTAGGTCCTAAACAGGATAAAATAATGGTATCTTCAAGTGGGGGAGGTGTTTATGACCGTGATTCCGGTATAAAAGAGACCGAGGTCGGCACACAACGAAAAGTTCAACCGATTCTGACCGCAAGCCATTATGCCTCTTACATGGCGGGTGATCTGTTCAACTTCCCCGAAATTCCAACTTCAAGCCTTGCTTCAAGCCTTCCAAAATTTGTGGACTTGACAAGCGAGTTGAATCATATGCCCTGAAGACCACTACCAAGGAAATCCCTTGGTGAGCGGCCCAGAATGTGTGCACGTCCATTTTGATCCCATCAGGCAGAATGGCTTGCGCAAGCCATTCTGCTTGATACCATCAATCAGGCGTGGGCGTGGCTTGCGATGCAAATACGGCGGCAATGGCTCACAAAGGATCTATTATCTATCCAAACAACCAGGGACGGCACTGGCGGCACCGCGAGTACGTTGAATGCGCATTTAATCTCTGTCACCAAATCGGAATGGGGTTTGTATAGTATACGCAAGCCAGTTGGCCTGACCAAATGGCTTGCGCTGGCTTGCCGTTTTAAAAATGGCTTGTGCCCGTGCGGAATGACTTGTTCCCTTGCAAACGGCTTGTTCCCAAGATGAATGAGGCAGACGCATCTCTGACAAGGCATTGAACGACGCGACGGCATGGGAAGTGGGAAGCAGCGGCGATCAACTGTCATCTCTAATTAAATTGAAGCAAGTTGAACCTTCCGTCACTCGATTTTCAACTTGTTGGCCGTACAACTTGTTCAGCACCTCTCCTGGTTTCGGGCTTTTCTTCGCTTTGGGAATGGTGCAGACGTCCCATTGCGGCCGATCACTCGATCACGATCATGATCGACGGTAGCCGTGCAATTTTTTTCGTCCCCCACCATGTTCGAGCGCATAAAGCGCTTTTTCGGTTTCAGCACTGGCTCTGTGGTCAAATCTCAGCAGCCTTATCCATATCCTTTCGGTCCATATCCTGCATTCCGGTATTGTACGTAAAACGAAGGTGTTCTGCATCACTACTAATCAAGAGCACCTCAGATCCTCCGCCACAAGGACAAGGTTTCTGTCTCTCAAGCCCGCTCCCGCACATTCTGATAAATATTTACAGCTCCCTGGCCGTATCCTCCCTATCCAACGGCGTCAAATAACCTTGGAGACTCCGGAGGTGCGGCGATTTGCAGCTTCGAGTCGAGTGTCCAATTATAATTTTATGCAGGGTATTTTCCCTATGGGCAGCCTGTCCAAAATTGGGTACCGCCGGGATGGAATGCTGGGTTCACTCAGCCGCCAACATATCAGCCACCACCGTACCCTCCGCCGCACTTTTACCCGCCCCCGATCCCTATCAACGAACAGACTGGTGGTCCACCCCAACCCAACACAGCATCCCCCCCAGTTCTAAATATCAAAGAGGAATCTCCATCGTATCAGTGGCCAGATGGCAATGTGAAACTGGAGTGTACGACGGGCCACGAACCTGTGGGCTGGGATGATCAAGGCTGGACATGGCGTTCTTCTGGCAGCCGCCGGCAAGGTTTACCAGTTGCTGCCTTCAAGGTCGACAAAGGAGTCTGCCTGGGTGTCTTTCATTGTGCATGCCTTTCTGTGGACGGAGAAGCGAGGCGATTCTTCCGTCCAAAGAAGGAGAAAATCGCACGAGAGAGACAACGGGGCGAAACCTGCCATATCTGCCATTCAACATTAACCTATGTTTCTTGTAACGCATCTCTCACCTACTACCGGTACAACGATGATGACGGCGTGGAACACTCCGTTCGACAGCATAATGGATACCATGATCATCCCCGGCCACCAATCAAGATGCTCCCCGCAGCTGACCGCACGGCATTGGATCGACAGGTTCGCGAGAATCCTCAATTTACTGCTCAAGAATCACGGGCAGGCACTGGGCGCACCCAGGTTCCATTGGGCGAAATTAACCCGATTTTATTGGGTTCACGAAAGGCCCGCACCGAGGTCGACAAAAGCAAGGCACGCCAGGGAATCATCCAACCTGTGGGGACTCGAAATAGCGGATTTCAACTGCTCAATTCTCTGTTGACCTTGCAGGAGTCCTTTGAGGTGCCATGGATTGTGAAATCCGATTTCATGAATGGCCGTTTCATCGTTATGCAAACACCATTCATGCGGGAGGTTCTGCTTCAGGACCAGATTCATTCGTGGCACCAGGAGTTCGTTGTACCCGAGAGTGGGCGACACGGTGTGGTTACAGATGGCTGCCACGACTTTTTCAAAGAGGGTGTTCTCTTGATTTCATTGGTCTACTCGCCGGTGATGTGGCGATGGGCTCCGGTGCTTTTCACTTGGATCGGCAACTTGGATGCAAAACACCACCAGGCGCATTTTGATCAGTTTGTATATTCTATTGCCGAGATGTGCACTCGCGGACTGGGATACGAGTTCGATGAACGTCTTTATAGTGCGGTGAATAGGGCTTTCCTTTCGGTTGCTGCAATCTTGAACTAAATTGATTTTGTATTGCAGGTGCTTGACTTTTCTGCCGCGCAAAGAAACGGTTTCATTGACGCATTTGTCAATTTCATGTGCGATCGGATCCCCGGCTGGAACACTCTCAGCGAACAAAGTCGCGCGACAGAAGCCGCGAATCTGCGTTCTCGAGCCACCGCCCTGATTCAAGGGTGTGTCGTCCACTGGAAGCACTCGCTGCACAAGATCAAGCAGACCATTGGCAACCAATTTTTGTATCGTTTCGAGTACCTTGTAGGCATTCTGGAGGCCGCAAACACCACCCCCACTGGATTTCTCCAAGCATCAGATACCATTCTGGCCGAGTTTCCGGAGGTTAGCCCGTGGTTATCTTGGTGGATTTTGCCTGGCAATGGTAGCATGATATTTCCCGCGATGCGTGCCATGCCGAAAGATTTGCAGGCGAGGCTTCCACGCTCAACCAATGCAGCGGAATCGGGACATTGGCTTCTATACCGGGCGGTTGGCACGGGCTTTGATCTTTGGGAAGGTGTCCGACGTCTTTACCGCTTTCAGCGGGAGATAGAGATGCTGTATGCAGCGGTTACAGGTACAGTTTTTTTCCATCCCTCGCAACTACGAATCCGCTGAAGCGAGTTAGTTGGTCACGTTGATGCCCGATTCCAAGCCTCAAAGCCTCAGCCAAAGTCTGGGGTTAAATGGCACGACAACGATGGCCGTGCTCCAGACACTCGGGAGCGTCTGGCGGCGGTCCAGAAGATAGAAGCCAAGTTGGTGTCTCAAACTGCCGCCCTCACGGACGAAGACCGCTGGATTGCATGTAACACTGCCCCCGGTCTCCCATCACCTCCTGCGAACTCCACTCCGCCCTCTGGTCTACTGCGTCAGTCATATGGGTGGAGAGGGAACTCGTGCTTCATTGATGCACCAATGGAGGCATATTTCCGAGCCTTCATCGCGATGGGGAGCGCAGCCCAGGCCGAATTTCTAAGGCGGATTCGAACTGAAGCTTCCGATTCAGGTCTGCGAGATGTCGTTGAACATTTCTGGTTGCGAGGACTTTTGTGCGGCGCAATTACGAAGGGCTCAACCAAACCATCACAAAAAAAACTCATTGACGCCTTGCTTGCAGGGCAGTTGAACGTCAAACGACTCATTGCAAAGAAATGGGACGGCGGGAAATATTCATTTGGTTCCCCAGGTTGCTCGCGGACATGGCTTAACCAAATGGTCAATGTGAGTTCCATGTGCGCCCATTTTTCGCCTTCATCTGAGTTTCAACAAGATGGATACGACGTCCAGCGTGCAGAAATATTTTGGCATCTCCCATTCTGTCCAACACTCCTGCAAGTCGCAACATCTAACGCCGGTGTACACCCAAAGTCGCAGTGAAATTGGAACAAATTTGAACGATCTCTCCATCGCACAGCATTTCATTGCTCCGAACACAAGCGGACCACTTTTGGACGATTTTTTGATGCATGCAATTCCTAGGGATCGTTCATCAACGACACGGAACTCCCCCTACCTGCCTCTTCATCATGGTCCTCCAATCGGGCACGGTGAAAGTGCCGCCAGGTGCCGCCAAGTGCCGCCATGGCCGCTATGTTACCGCCACACTGCCGCCACACTGCCGCCGACTGCCGCTATGTTTGGCGACAGTTTTGGTCACACTGCCGCCCTATCACACAACTGCCGCCAAACTACCGCCAAGTGCTGCCCACGCACATTCTGCTTTTTGGATAGACTATAGCTCTGCCCCACACTGAGTCCAAGCGCTTTTAACATGACTCTTTACATAAAATAAATACTCCAGCTGCCTACTTATTTTTGTTACGATTGTTACGGCCACTCCGCCGTGCTCCGACAGGGATCCATTTTTTACCACATTTGGCAGCGCGCTTGATTACCGTATCGTCCATGTTATCCACTTCCGCGTGCGGCCCTCTTGACGGGTTTCGGTTTCCCACCAGTGATGCTCGGCATTCGAACCAATTTCGCAGTTGATTCTGTGTCTGAGTCAATGTTGGGAAGAATATAATTTGGCCCAAACTATAATGCATTCAACAGAAGTAAGTCAATGTGTATGGGACAGACCTGTAACTCTGATTCGCTTTCGTCATCTCTGTCTTCGTGGTTCCACTCATACGGGATATTGGCATATGGATTCCAACTATCTTGATGGGCACCAGCATCCAAGCCCCACTGATGATTGCCTGCCTGGCCCGCGCTTTTTGAATTTTCGAAGAGGCGCTCTTCGAAATATCCCAGGCATTCCCTGTCAACGTCAGTATGACGGAATTGGTTCACACGGGCACGGCCTTGATACTCCCAAGCAATCTTGAATGCCGCTACCTTCGGATCCATAGCCGAATATTTGTGAGTGCGCTCTATCTCGTCTTGAATTGAATCGTGATTTCAGTGTGCAATCCGGATGGTGTATGCATGGGTATGGGGAGCCCGACCAAGCCATTCGACCACCCAGTCAGGATTCCGTGCTCCAGCAATTTTACAGTAGAACCAGTGGGTAACTCTGGCGCAGTCGTCGAGGTCAAGGTCACCGGAGGAGGAAATACCATCAGCCCAACGGAATTCAGTTGCAGTTCCCCGTCCTTTGCGATTGGCGCGGACCTCCTGTACTGCTGGAATGCCAGGGTGTTCCCCAAGTGGATCGTCGTGCATATTCTGGAGGTCACCCAAGTGGGGACGGAGAATAGCGTCAATTTCTTCTGTATATGGGACGTTTTGAAACTCCAACAGAATGTCTTCGGGATCTTGGCTGGAATCTCCGGACAGTGTCCATTTTCCCAGCTTTGAAAGATGTGCCATATTTCGTGACATACACATAGAAAGGAAATATACCCGAATTTTCCGCCGCTCGCCCACAACTCGTCATGGAGATCTTCAAGCGACTGAGTAGAAATCAATCTCATTTGAACAGTAGTGTTCACACCAGCTTCCGGCCTCAAAGGGGCTTTTGAAAACCCAACATGATGGTAGCGACCGGGTGGGAAGAGTTTCCCAACAAATCACTGTTTTTTAGATATCTCAATTCGCACATATAATCACACGGAATGTCCTTCATGATCATATTTTACATAGCTCGCACTATCTGCTACGATAGACATCTCAAAATATGAATTCCACGATTAATTGCCACCAAAAAAAACTAACTGCCGCCAAACTGCCGCCAACATGTCACACTGCCGCCAAGTCACACTTTCAACTGCCGCCAGATTGACGCCAGTGTGCCGCCAAAGTGCCGCCAAGGAAACTCATGTGCCGCCACGTTGACGCCATACTGCCGCCACTTTGCCGCCCACAATCGCCGCCACTACCGCCACTGCCGCCAAGAGAAATGTAAACTGCCGCCAACTGCCGCCAACATTCTAACCAAAAATGGACTCTGAGCCACCAACATATCTCAAAATTAGCAGTACATGTAAGTCTAATAGTGCTGCACATAGGTCGCATATGCTACACCTTCTGCTGCCTTCTCATGTTGCTATTCTTGTGATTGTGAGCAATGTTCAGAACTGCCGCCTTGTTGACGCCCAATTGCCGCCAGTGGCGGCAGTGGCGGCACTTGGCGGCACTTGGCGGCAAAATCCCCTGGCCCCCTCCAATCGCCTGTCCCAACTCCTCTTGCGAAAGCCTGTCAGAAATCACGACGATTTCAACGGAATGGCCGCTTCTTCTTCGCATCGACCCAATTTGCCGCAGTTACAATCCCGATGTCGACCCTCCAATGGCTCCTATTGTTTGCCCCTTGACTATGGACATGGGGCCTGTTGTTCAATACGAGCTCATCGCTCGAGTGATTTATGTTCCACCAATGCCGGTGGACACCGAGTCTGTGGTTCCTGTCGGACATTACGTCACCAAGACACGGCTCAACGGTCAAACATACTTGTACAATGATCTTCGGCGTGAAGGCGTCCTCAACGAACTGGGTCCATTATACCTTTTAGAGGAATTCGACCCCAATACCGCCTATGTGTTGTATTTGCGAACGTCTAAAGCTTCGGTGAGCATTTTTTCAAACTATTATTTCGCTGATTAATCTGCTTTTTCATAGAGGACCTCCCGGACAGTCGCCGAAATTTAGGCAGACTTCGAAAAACTTCCTTCGCAGACCAAGATCGTGATTGACATCCCAGACGATTCTGACAACTTCGATGCCGAACTAGCCCAAATGCTCATCGACTCTATTACTTCACCCACGAAAAAACCACATCCCAGCTCTGAAACGCCGCTGGCGCCTCCGTCTCCCCTGGAAAACTCACAGGATCGGTTTTATACTCCTTCTGAAACTGGACCGATGTTGCCGCTAATAAAAAATCTGGACCTCAATCCTGACCACAGTCTTGCGGAAACCAACTCGCAGACGCCATCCCCGGTGTGCTGCTATGGGTGTGGGATGCAGAAGCCCGAGGGCGATGATATAGACGAGGAGGTGCAGTGTGAAAAATGCCGGAAATGGTCGCACATTGCGTGCTTGCCCTCCGGGGTGGATTGGAACGCAGATGATGTTCGTTTTATCTGCGAATACTGTCGCAAAGCAGATCCACTCGCCGAAATGTGGGTCTTTGTTGACCTGTTTTTGCAGTTATTCTGACGTTATTCAAGCTTATGGCGAGGCAAGATAGTAATGTTTCCTGATCCAAAAGCGTCAGACTGGAAAGCCGGAGACGTACTTTGGTACCCAGCCAGGTTCATGGAACGTCAGAAGAACGCCCCTCCGCAGCAGGAGTACGAGTTTCAATGGTTCGAATGCACGATTGGCGCGGTCTACCAACCAGAAAAAGATCCCAGCCTCCCGCAATTATTTGCACGGAGGTTCTGTCCTGGAGCCCAATTTATTGAAGAAGTAGACGGTGTTGATTTGACAGCCGAGCAGGTTCGCTTCTTTCTGACAATCAAGTGTACTCTAAATTGAATGAACATCATTCCCAGCTCGGGACAGTTCACATTCCTTTCTACATGTTCCCCGACCATCCGGACCACCAAAACCCAGAGGTCACGAGCCTATTCGAGGCAGCGACTCCCAATGTTGCAAAGATTCTGGCGACGTTCGACTCTGCCCATCCTGTCATTGCCAGCTACCTCAAACACTTCAAAAAAACCAAACCCCATGAACGCCGCCGCGGGGCCGGGGACTGGATGCGCACCTGCGGCTTGGTCCCTACACCCGAGATGGAGGAGGTCCTTCTGGGTCCATTAAACACTCTGCTCGGCCATGTTGATTTGTCGCATCTCTTTGATCCAGAACGCAATGAACGGGTCATGGGAGTGGGCTCTGCGCTTCTGCAGATTCTGGCAGTCCAACATGAACTGGGCGAAGAGCTGAACTTGAATGGGGACTTCTTGGACGATCTGGTCATAGGCCGCGTTGTCCGGTGCCCGAGTGATGGCCCCGCGGCGTTGGCAGCAATGTTCGCGGCAATATCCCAGAAGTCAAAGAGTGGTGCGCAGGCGAGGGAGATGGTGAGGTTCAACAACCTTCACAGTTTTTATGACCCGGATTATCGCCCACCTACCTTTCGTCGGGACGATCCGTCTATTTTCCCTGTGACTGCCCCAATCCTGGTCACAGTGAAGCGGAAAGGAGATCCCCAGATACAAGGGGAGAAACCGCCAAAAAAAGCTAAGGCATCGAAACAGGAGATGCAAAAGAGGAAGAAAAAGTCGGTATCGGGCGCGAAGCCCGGGGGAAACGAGATTGGTCGACGCCTGCGCTCACGGCGCGACAAATGATGGAGCAAGCGTATGTAGTCAGGTTGGATGTAACTGTGATTGTCCAGTGCAAATTTCACTCACCTGAATACATGGAGATGTGGCTATCAAAAGCATGAAATCCTGAGATTTTGGCGAGATTGGGACACCAAATAAGCAATCTCGAGGTCGATGGTTGAATGTCGTTGATGCCATCAATGGAGGCGACGGCGGGGTTGATGGGTATGTTGCATGCACGACGGTGATGAAGGGAAGGTCTGATAACTTGTGGATGTCGAGAAATGAACAACATACTTACAGTGTGAATGTGCAGTGCACCCAGGCACAAGTCAACCCAAGCCGCAAGCCACGCCCGCCACAGCCAATTCAAACTCAGCTAAGGGGCACAAGCCATTCTGCCAAGCCACTCGGCTAACTCTGCATTGGGGAGCAATGCAGAAGTTGCCATTTCTAGAAGAATTTAGACGGTTCCGAGAGTTACAGCCTGACCTACAGGACATCACGAATCACCAGAAGTGGGGAGAAATTGTCTTCTGGGGTATTTGTTTGGGTGTGGTATGTGCCCAGTAGTCGCAATTTGATATCTGACTGAGGGGATACGTAAACGTACAAATACCTAGAGCAAAGTCTACGGGGTAACAGGCCTCATTACTTGCAAATACGAGTTCCCCCAACCGAGGGTCGATCTTCGCAGATTTCCATGATCCTATACTCGTCCAGGTAACGAGGGTCACGGGCTATCTGCATCGTCAGCTGAAAACAGGATAAAAGATAACACCAATAATCGTACGGGAGCCAAACAAAACGAACCATTGCCAAGTATTAGGGAGGTTGGGCCAAAGCCGCACGAACTGCAGGCGGCTTTTCTGCATTGTGCAAAGCTGTGCAATTAACAGACGGTTTTATCAGTGTATCTACATTCGTTTCAGTGAAATACTGCTATATCAGGTTCTGTACAGCACTTTCAACCAATTGCCACACGTGATGTGCATTATTTTTGACATCATTATTTCGCTTCGCTGGAGCCACTGTGCGGCTATGGCTGTGATGCAGCCAAAAAAGGTCATTTTTCACACTCCTTCCTCTCACCTGATGCCAGAATCAACCGTGATGGCTTTCAAAGCACTGCATGCAAGGTCTGAATACATAATACATGGGGAAACTGCATAGTGCCCCATGCGGCTTTGCACTATGCAAAGAAGCCGCATGTGGCTTGTGCGGCTTTTGCACGACCTCCCTATTCCTTGGTTGTTGTTCACGTCTCCAAACCCAAGGCTATGGATGCCACTATAAATTGAGTTCCATTATACATAGGAGCCTGTAAGGGCAACCTCAGCTCGGCGCAGAGCGCGGGAGACTAGCGGGAGAATCCGAAGCAACTCAATTGAATGGTACTAAATACAGGTTTCTAGAATACGCACCTAGCGGGAGAATCCGAAGAGAAGAAAGGATGAGGATTCTCACGCTAGGCGAGGTTTTTTAAGTACTAGCCAGTAGCACGTGTCCGGAGGGATCGGCAGAGGTCTCGAGCTTGATCACACAGCACGTGCCAGTGAGAGCGGCCGGACGGACGGAAGGGAACAGAGTCCGGAGGGACGGGAGGTGACGTTCCGGATGGAGGCGCAGGCTGGGGTGCGAGTCCGGAGGCCGGACGAAGGATCGGACGAGGAAGCGGGGCAGTGCGATGGGCCGGAGCCGGACGGACGGACGGATGGACGGACGGACGGGCGGTTCCCCTGACATCACCCCCCCCTTGGAATGCGGCGTCCCGACGCATGAATCGGACCTGGGCGTCGCGCCTCCGGAACGAGAGCGAGTCGAAAGCGGCCGAGGCGATCCGGCGCGGGGCGTTGGGGTAGCGGCGATAGTAGGCCTCGATGGCGTCTCGAGCGAAGACGTCGGAGTGCTTTACCCATTTATTGTGTTCCGGGCCGTAGCCTTTCCACCGCACCATGTACCAGAGGCTGCCATAACGGACCTTCGCTTCTAGGATCTCCTCGACCTCCCATTGAACGTCGTCGTCCGTCTGAAGGACGGGTGGGGGTTCGTCGTTCCGGGGGCGTCCGGGGAACGGGTCCGGTTCCGCGAGCTGGAGTTTCACCACCGGAAAGACCGGGTGGAGCTGGGAGTACCGGGGGGGGAGCTCGAGCTTGTACGCACCCTTTCCGACAACCTTCACGACCTTGAAGGGGCCGAGGCGTTTGTCCGCGAATTTGACGGACGGACGGGTCGTCCGGATGTCGGAGGCGTCTAGCCAGACTCGGTCGCCTACTTTGATCTCCGGGGCGGGCGTGCGTCGGCGATCGTAGTACAGCTTGAACTCGTCTTTGGCCTTAACGAGCGCGGCTTTGGCTTCCGAGACTCCGGACGCGATCCGGTCGCGGAACTCGTTCGCGGATTCCACGTTCGAGCGCAGTCCGTTGGGCTCAAATCCCATCCGGGGGAGCCTTCCAGTGTCCGTCATGAACGGGACTTGCTGCGTCGAGGAGTGGACGTGGTTGTTGTACGCGAACTCCGCGGCCGGGAGGAGCTCGTCCCAGTCGTCTTGTTTGTAGTTCGTGAAGATCCGGACGAACTGCTCGAGTTCCTGATTGACGCGTTCGGTCTGGCCATCGGTCTGCGGGTGGTAGGCGGTGGAGGTCGCTGGTTCTATCCCGATGAGGCGCCACAGTTCCGTGGTGAACTCCGCGACGAACTGCGGCCCACGGTCGGAGATGTATTTCCGGGGGGTTCCGTGGTGCCTCCAGACGTTCCGGTAGTAGAGCCGAGCGGCTCCGACCGCGCCAAGGCCGGTGTGGCACTCGTTGAAATGGGCCCGCTTACCCAGGACGTCGACTACGACCATGACCGCGTCGAACCCGTGCGCGTCTGGGAGCTCGACAATGAAGTCCACCGAGACGGTGTCCCAACGTTCTTCCGGGATTTCGGTCGGGTGGAGTTCTCCGTGGGGCAGCTTCCGAAGCGCCTTCGTCCGGTTGCATGGATCGCAGGTCCGGACGTATTGGCCGACGTGACGGGACAGCTGGGGCCACCAGTAATTCCGGGAGATGAGCTCGAGGGTTTTGAAGCGTCCGGCGTGTCCGGCGACCCGGGTGTCGTGGTGCAGGGCGATGATTCGGCGCCGGAGGTCCTTATTCCGCGGTACGACGACCTTACCGCGGTAGTAAAGGAGCCCTTCTGCGACACGCCACTCGGACGACCGGGGGGGGCGGACGTTCCGGTTCTTGAGGAGTTCTCGCGCGACAAGCGCGACGGGGTCCTCAAGGTCCGGCTCACCCGTGAAGGCCTCCCGGACGTCACGAAGGAGGGGGACCTCGGGTCCGGCCACCACGACACCTTCCAGTGCGCGGACGTGGAACAAGTCCGGGCGAAGAAGGGTAACGTCCGTGTTGTCCGAGCCCACTCCGTGGTCCGGACGGCGGGACAGCGCGTCCGGACGGCCCATGAGGCGTCCGGGCTGGTGGTGGAGCGCGAAGTCAAACCGGGACAGGTACAGGGACCACCGCGCCTGCCTCCGGTTCAAGTTCTGCGCCTTCCGGAAGTACTCCAAGTTTTTGTGGTCCGTCCAGATCTCGACCGGGTGCTGCGTACCTTCGAGGAAGTGTCGCCACTCCTCTAAGGCCCGGATGATCGCAAGCATCTCCTTGTCATGGATCTCGTAGTTGCGCTGGACGTCACTCAGACTTTTGGAGTAAAACGCGACCGGATGCCACTTCCCGTTCGCGTCCGGCTGAGACAGGACGGCTCCGGTGGCGTAGTCGGAGCTGTCCGCCTCGACCCGGTATGGACGCGACTCGTCGGGCAGGACCAAGACGGGCTCCGCGGTTACCGCATCCTTGAGGGCTTGGAAGGCGGCAGCCGCGGCAGCGGTCCAGGTCCAAGCGACGCTCTTCTTGGTGAGGTCGAAGAGGGGCCGCGCGATGTCCGAGAAAGCCCGGATGAATCTCCGGTAGAAGTTCGTGAAGCCGAGGAACTGCTGCACGTCCTTCCGGTTCTCCGGAGCCGGCCAGGCGGCGACTCCGGCGACCTTGACCGGGTCCATCTCGACGTGGTTGTGCGAGATGATGACGCCGAGGTACTCGATCGACGACTTCTCGAACTCGCACTTCTCCGG
This sequence comes from Mycena galopus ATCC 62051, assembly GCA_014925785.1. Lineage (NCBI taxonomy): Eukaryota > Fungi > Basidiomycota > Agaricomycetes > Agaricales > Mycenaceae > Mycena > Mycena galopus. The sequence goes on from WIQG01000398.1 coordinate 33,442, forward strand.
CCGGAGGTAAAGCTTGTGCGCCCGGAGCCGCCGGAGGACTTCTCGGACGATCTCTCGGTGGCGCGCGAGATCGGAGTGAGCGATGAGGATGTCGTCAAGGTATACCATGACGTCTCCGGACAGGATGAGGTCTTGGAAGATGTCGTTCATCATCGTCTGGAACGTGGCCGGGGAGTTGGTGAGGCCGAAGTACATCACCAGGGGCTCGAAGAGTCCTCGGTTGGTACGGAACGCGGCCTTCCACTCGTCGCCTCCCCGGATCCGGACGTTGTTGAAGCCCCACCGGACGTCGAGTTTTGTGAAGAACCGGGCTCCCTTTAGGCGGTTAATGAGGTCGTTAATCAGCGGGAGCGGGTATCGGTTCTTCACGGTCATCGCGTTGAGCGCTCGGTAGTCCTGGACGAACCGGAGGCTTCCGTCCTTCTTCTTGATGAAGAAGACCGGAGACGCCATCGGGGACTTGGACGGACGGATCCGGCCGGTGCTCAGCCCATCCTCGATGAACGCGTCGAGTTCCTTCTGCTCGAGGGGGGAGATCGGGTAGACCTTGCAGTTGGCCGGCTTTGCGTCTGGGACGAGTTCGATGGCGTGGTCCCACGTCCGGCGCTCCGGTAACGCGTCGAACGACTCCTTGTCAAAGACGTCGGAGAAGTCCTCGACCCAGGTCGGAACCGAGGTCCCAGGCGGGGCCGAGTTCCGGGCGAAGGCCTCCGCGAGCCGTTGGGAGACGGTGCTCCCGGCGCGGATTTCCTCGGCCGGAGCGAACGCGGTGTAGAGGATCCGGTCGCCTTCTTCTAGCTCGTCATCGTCGTCTTCGTCCGGGTCCGGAGTGAGGTCCGGACAGTCGTCTCCGTCGCCATCCGGATCGCACCCGTCGTCTCCGCACCACTCCTCCGAGTCAATGGCACAGATAGACGGGACGGGACCTTCGCGGAGCTGTCGGAGGATCGCGGCGGAGATCTTCGCGCTGCGACGGACGGCGCGAAGCTCGTCTCGGCAGGTGCTGCAGCTGGTCGGGCAGCGGGTCATCCGGACTTCCTTGGTTTCCCAGTCGATCTCCGGGTTGTGTTTCTGAAGCCAGGAGTAACCGAGGATGACGTGCTGCTTCCCGAGCCGCGTCACGGCGAGTTGGATGCGTTCCGAGTGACCCTTGTAGTTGACGACCATATCGACTACGCCCGTAATGCCTCCGGAAGCATTGGGTGTGCCGTCGACGTTGAGGACCGGGATAGGCTGGGAGAGCTTCCGGACGGGAAGGTTGCGGGAGATCACGTACTCCGAGTCAATGAAGTCTCCGGTCGCTCCGCAGTCGACCAGACCTTTCACGGACACCTTAGCCGCGGTTTCTACCGACTGCATCTCCAACGGAATGTGCAGGGAGTTCCGGCCCTCCACGGAATCAATAACGTACTGCCGGGGCAGTTTGCGTTCCCATCTCGGACGGTGGACGCGGGGAATGGAAGGGGTTTTTGCCTCCGGGGCGGGAATAGGGGGCTCCGGCCGGGGGGCGGAAACCGGAGCAGGGGGTGCGTCTTTCGTTTCAACTGCTGATTTATTGGGTATATCTTTGTACAGGCAGGAGTAACGATTAGGGGACGCGACCGAGGGCGCACCGCTCACTCGACCGCGTCCGGAAAACCCTCCGGCTCCGCGTCTCCGGCGTCCGGCTCGGTCGGAAGCCCGGCGGTAGTAGAGAGGCGCGCGAAGAGCTCTCCGAGGAGGTCGTCTCCGAGTTGACGGACGACCTCGTCCAGGACGTCTGCGTGCCGGACGTCCGAGGGAGTCGGGCAGTCTCGGGCGAGGTGTCCGGACGCACCGCAGCGGAAGCAAGCGCGCGGTGCGAAGCGCGCGCGGGTCCGGTCAACTTCCATCGGAATGCCAGGCGGAAGGGCGGGCGCCGGCGCGGCTTTGGGAGCAGGCGTGAAGGAGGGGACTGGGAGGAACGTCCCAGTGCGAGGGCGTGCGGCCGGAGCCGGGGCGCGAGTCGGAGGTGCTCCCGCTCGGACGCGGGCGAGGGCGTCGTACTGACGGAAGGCGCGGAGACGCCATCCGGCGTAGTCTAGCAGCGCCGGAGCGGTTCCGGACGTGGTGATCGCTGCGTTGATCCTCGGGTCGAGCCCCGCTCGGTACTTGGTGACGCGGACGAGCGGATCCGTGTACCCGGCCGTGGCGGTGAGTTCCTCGAAGTCGTCCGTGTACCGGTAAACGTCGCGGGAGCCCTGGTAGTAGCTGTGGGTCTCCAGCCGGAGGAGAGCTTGGTCTTGCTCGTTTTCCTCGACGAACCGGAGCCGGAACTCGGACTCGAATTCCGCCCAGGACGGGAATGGGAACGGAACGATTGCGGACTGTCGTTCGGCCCATCGTCCGGCCGCGTCTCGCGCCATAAAGGACATGGCGTACCGCACGAGTTTTTCCTCGACGAGCTGTCCGTGGACCATGAAGGCTTCCGGAACCAGTCGGAGGTATGTGAGGACGGAGTGGAGGAACATCCGTCCTTGGGTCCGGTCGCCGTCGAAGACGGCCGGGGGGTTCGGTCGGAGAACCGATTTTGCTGCGGGGGTGAGGGTGGTAAAGTCTGGACCCACCGCCGGAGCCGGAGCGGCAGGGACGGGGGCAGTCGCGGGTGGATTTTGGTTGTTGTGTAAAACGCGGAGGAGTAGGGCTTCGATGTTTGCGAGAGAGCCTTCGACCGCGGTCAGCCGGGATTCGGGGTCGGCAGCCGGTTCCGGGATGTAAACATCCGGGAGCTCGGGTGGCGCGGACCCGCTTCCGGGCGTCGGAGCGTCCATCAAGGAGGAGGGGTCGAGGTTGGAAGTCGGGGAGGCCGGAGCGCTAGCGTAGCAGTCCGAGTCCGAGTCTACACCGAACTTCGCAATCTTGACCGGTTGATCCCTTAGATCCTTTCTTCTGCTGTAAGGGCAACCTCAGCTCGGCGCAGAGCGCGGGAGACTAGCGGGAGAATCCGAAGCAACTCAATTGAATGGTACTAAATACAGGTTTCTAGAATACGCACCTAGCGGGAGAATCCGAAGAGAAGAAAGGATGAGGATTCTCACGCTAGGCGAGGTTTTTTAAGTACTAGCCAGTAGCACGTGTCCGGAGGGATCGGCAGAGGTCTCGAGCTTGATCACACAGCACGTGCCAGTGAGAGCGGCCGGACGGACGGAAGGGAACAGAGTCCGGAGGGACGGGAGGTGACGTTCCGGATGGAGGCGCAGGCTGGGGTGCGAGTCCGGAGGCCGGACGAAGGATCGGACGAGGAAGCGGGGCAGTGCGATGGGCCGGAGCCGGACGGACGGACGGACGGATGGACGGACGGACGGGCGGTTCCCCTGACAGAGCCAGACTTACTGTGTTGGCAAATGGACAATGGTCCCATTACGAGTACTTATGTAATTGTTCCATTAATATCCTGGAGATGAGGTTTTCCGCACCTTGATCTTTACTTGTCCGCATTTTTCAATATTAAGAAAATAGTGGCTGTGTGAAGGCTCAATAGGGGCAGTGTCTCAAGATCCATTAGATTCAAATCCAATGGTTTCTGACTTTTTTTACTTGTCAGCAGTTCAATTCTCATGGGAGGCATTTTATTTTTGCCTTGCTTTTCATGGTTTTTTTGTTCTTCTCTCTTTATTTTTCCATAGCTCTGCTGTACTGGCAAACATTGCATAAATCAAAATAGAAGTTTTTTTTTGCCTATAAAAACTTTTTTTGCAGGAAAGTTCAGAATACCTCTATGTCACATACCCACATTCCAGGTGAGTCTAGCAACCTCTCACTGGGAGGAATAGAGTTCCATCAGAGTCCAACTGGCGCCAGATGCCATTTCGGCCCAAGGCGGCCGACCCATAACCACCTGATTGGCACATGTCCTGGGACTCTTCCCCGACCCAACATCGAGGACCTGTTTCTCTTCTGTGACACCCTTGACAGACAATATTGGTGCAGGGAGTGCAGAATGAGAGTGTGATAGAACAGCAGGAGGGTGATGTGGTGGCTGTACACCCTAAAATTGCCTCTCAATATGGACCGGAGTTCCGACATTCAGATTAAAGTGAGTCTAACTCATTCATTTATGGCTCAAATCTCTTGAACTCTACAACCTAACTCAACTCTAGCACCATCCCCAGAGGAATCTTCTTCTTCAGAGTTGTCATCGATATCTGACACGTAATCACCGGAGCCGAAGATGTCCAAAGCATCACATGTACCGTGCTTGTGACCTGACACGTGTTTTTTGGTGCAAGCTGCACAATTTCGATTACTTCAGCCAAAATGCCGCCAATTACAGTCTTCTTGGATGAAAGTACTGCAGCTCAGCTCTTGGATTTCTTTCAGTCTGCTCCACCTTCAATGCACCCCGTTTATGCTGCTTTGAGATCTTTGCCACATCATCGATCCTGTCTACCACTCCTGTTTCTGCAGGATGTCAAGACCCAGCTACTAGTGTTACGTTGACTGTACATGCAGCAGAGCCTGCACTTCCTGCTACTCGCCAGACCAGCATCATGCCATTGAGGTACCTGATCACAGGAACCCTTTCTCGGGTAATTCAGATGGCGAAAGCCACTTTATCAGCATCCTTGGAGAAGTGGTCAGACAAGAAATAATACCTGTGGGCTATGGTCTTTTGCCCCGAGAACACAATGAGGATGGCTACCCTGATGTCATGTTTTTGTTGGCAGGGAAGTGTATGAAGATGTGAATCGCTGTTTCACTTGCCCATCTGATTTGGGCACAATGCGCGAGGCTTTGGGTGCAGGGCTTGAGCATACTTTCACATTATAAATGAAAATGGTGTGCTGAGGTGTGGGTTGGTGAAAATGAGATGGTTTATTGCTGTCCACAGGAGTGAGAGAAGGGCTTGAGGTCCAAGTCACCGAGTCGAAGATTCAATGCCAAGACATGTGTCAATCAGGTGGCTGTACAAATCCGGCCGCTTTGGGCCGAATTGGCGTCTGGCGCCAGTTGGACTCAAATGGAACTCTATTCCTCTCAGATGGAGGTTGCTAGACTCACCTGGGATGTGTGTATGCGACACAGAGGTATTCTGAGCTTTCCTGGAAAAAAGGTTTTGAAGGCAAAAAAAAACTTCCATTTTGATTTATGCAACGTTTGGACCATCATACACTGGTCATACTCTCCCTCCATTCTCTTTTTGCTAATGGCTTCATCTATCACTGCATTCAGCTGACCCCTCGGCAAAATAAAATCTAGTCACACTGAGGTCTGCCGAGCTCCAGGCTAGGTCTATCTCAGTGTTGCATATTAAGGCCTTAATAAGGGCCACTTTGGTTGTGAAGGCCTTAGGGCCCTTAAAATGGGGTTAATAATGGCAGCCTTAATAAGACCTTAATCAAATTTTCCTAATTCGGACAGCCGTGGGTTAAGCGTGTTTAATCCTCGTACTCATCGCCTGAGCCCGAAAGAGCCCCATCATCTACATCCTCGTCACTCTCCTCTGCAGCCAGTAGCTCCAGGTATAACCTTTCCTCTGTAAATTGTGTTCGTTTTGGCCTCTCCACTGTGCGTGCCACCACTCCTCCAAATCCGAGAGATCAGGGCAAATGCCCTTGTGTTCGGGAAGGAGCAGGCGTGGGGTCCTCATCAAGTACCGAAATCTTACATTTTGATAGCTCCGCCCACCAGGATGCTGCGGATTTGACAAGTGTGGCCCTCTGCTGAACCTTGCCATCCTCTGTCTCTTCGCAGCCAGCCTCGAGAACATCAGCATAGCGAGGAACAGAAATTAAAGTCGCAGCCTTGGTAGCATCGTGAACATCACGAGGTTTCCAGGCTTCCACGAGCCCAGCCTCGAGATGAAGTAATGAAAATGTCAAGAAGATGTACGGCACGGTGATGGCAATCACATGATTTTCTAAGGGTTATTAAGGGTTAAGGAGATCTCTCAGTTCGTCAAGGCCTTAAGTTAACCCCAAATTAAGCCTAACCCTTAATTAACCCTTAGGCCTTAACACGCAACACTGGTCTATCTAGGCACCCACGTGCACCTAGACATGGCAAATCTTGCTGAGCTAGACAGATATTTTTTTAGTCACACTGAGCCTCGCGACGATCATCTAGACATCCCATGCCGAGGCGCTCTGACGCCCTCGGCATCGGTGATCAAGCTCCGCATGCGGCTACGGCAGGCCACGGCCTCGGCAGCCCAACAAATCGAGCCGTGTCTAGGAACCTCGACACGAGGTGTCTAGCCAACCGGCAGCACCTCGACGCAGCCTTCGGCTAGGGCTTGGCGAGACGTCTCAAAATGACGTCGCCTACCCGTGGGCAGAATGCAGTGTATACCACAGTTCTTCAAGTGGATTCATGTCAAGTCCCCAATTGAGATGCTCAGAAAATAAATTTGCTGCTCCCCAAGCAGTAGGAGTTTCACTGATTTTTTGCTGGCTCCTCAACCCACTTGGTCACTTGGTTGAGGGTTGTCTATAAACTTGAAAAAATGCCTCTGCCCAAGCAGTGGGAGTTTCAGTAATTTTTAGGTGGTTCCTTGTAGCATCTATTTGGATAGTCTAAGAAATGAGCTTTCACCGCATTCCGAGGGTCCGTCGACAGAGGCCTCTGCCTACCCCCGTCGGCAGAGGGTAGGCAGACCTGGGGGTAAACCGAGTCTGCCGCCATAGGTTGACCTCGGTATGTGACCATGGCCCATAGTCCTATACATAAAAAGACAATGTACACAGCCACCACGTGATATAAGTCATGGGGTCTACGGACAGTGATTGGCTGAAGGTCAGGTGCGCCGCGCGCCGCGAAGCGGCAGTGCGGCGCCTCTCGGAATCTGCCGTGTCCGGGTGAGCACGGAATTCGCTGTATGTTGCGTACATCTCCGTGGCGAAGACACGGGTACCTATGGCTTGTAACTCATATTTTTGCCTATCCTCGTCGCTGGTATGGTTGCCAGATTGTCCAGTAATGACCATCATGTCATGGTGGTTACCATCACAGCCGGCACATGTGATAGTCATCATATTGGCATATTTGCCGGAGCCCGGCAGCAGCGAAGCAGTCGTGATAGTGTCGACTCTCGAGCTGCACTTTGAGGTTGCTAGTAAAGTCGGTGGGGTGGCAGTATGAGGCGAGCCCACATTGGTCCAGCTTTCCACGCCAGGGCTAAAAGTGGAGTGGAGTCTGGACGTGGGAGCAATTACATAAATCTATCAAAAACGCCAAGCAGAGCCTCGCAACGCATCGGAGGCCAAGCAACCAGGCAGAGTCAAGCAAGAGAGGCCAGAAAGGTGGTGAGCTCAGGGTAGCAGACTGGAACCTAGGTAGGCGCACTTGGTGGACCCGAGGTCGACCAGACGTCGACCGACCGTCGACACACGTCGGCACAAATGTGCCGACGTGGCGTCCACGGACTTTGCCGATCATGATCGGCCGAGGTCCACCGACGTCGACCCATGTCAACCGACCCTGCCGACGTGGGCTCGGAATGCAGTGTTTGACCTGATTCCTGCTCTGGAAAAAAGTGAAGGTTGGCATTCTTCAATGAACTCGGTTCACAATTGTTTGGGACTCCGAAAGTAAATTTGCCACTGCCCAAACTGTTGGAGTTTAATTTAATTTTTTTTTGGTAGATCCTTGGAGAGCCCATTCAGATGGTCTCAAGAACAAGCAATGACTTGATGCTCGCCCCAGTAAAGCTTGAAATTATTCATTCTTAAAATCAAATCAACTCACTTGATATTTGAATAGCACTCCGGAACCGAAAGGCTTGCGATTCCTCTTACACTCAAATATAAATTGAGCTACACAAAAGCATAAGTACGAGGTGTGCCGCGCCGACGACGGCCTTTACCCTCAAATCTTTTGCCGTGGCTGTAAAGCACCGGTGTGGAAGGGCTGGCTGCCCGGGAGGCGGGTTCTTGAAGAGGGTTGGTGGCCGGTCAATTTTAGAATGATAAAGGAGGGGGTGTGAGCGAAGGATATGAGGGTATCGATGGGATATCAGAGAGAGACCACGAGACGGTAGCGATAGGCACAATAAGTGGGAACGAGACAGATTCCGAGTGAATCTGCGATGACGAGAGGTTTGGCACGCCGAGTGCGCAATGTCGAGGTTGCGTAGTTCGTTGGTAGACACTGGAAAACACTAAGATTCTGCTACTAGGCCGCACTGGCTCAGACGATGAGCGTAGAAGTCAAGAAAGGTGGTTATTCCGCCCCGTGGGCGCGTGTTTACTGGACAAATAATGATGTAACTAAAAATAAAAATAGAAACAAGATATGCCGCCGCTTCGCTCCGGCAGATCGAACAATTGATACTTAAAGCCCGTTCAAGTTGGCCGGAGAATTCTTAAAATTTCAAGTACAACAGCTTGACAACTTAGCCTATGAATAATATATCGGCCTCAGAAAACCAATCATACTGTAACAGAGGGGACCTCATCGTAGCAAAATGGAATGGCGCACCTTGGTAATGACCACAGTAATGGCATAAGGGTTCAAACACCGAGTCTGCAGAATAGCAATTACACCGACATCGATGACAGAAATGAAGGTCGTACCATGCAACACAATGATCGAAGTTAGAATTGACCATGAGCTTGAAATGTGAATGGGCAAGGGAAAGACCGCCTGCCTGATGAGTGAAGACTGCGTGGCTCGGCGGATGCGGCGGTGGTCAGCGTTGCAGTTTGCCTTACAGGTAAAATAACATGCTTGAAGAAGCAGGCCTGGTTGACAACCCAGACGAGAAACAGTCCAGTCGAGACGAACGCAAGAGAGTTCAAAACAGAGGTAGGTGGCATCGAAAAAAGGCTAGGCAAAAGGTCCAGAGAGAATTTTGAAATATTTAATGGGCTGAATGCGAGACAGTTGTGGTTATGTACAGGGGTTGAATGTTTTGAACCACAAACCAACCACGATTTCACGGCATCGCTCGCTTGATCGTCAAATCGATCTTCTGAAGCAGTAAGCACCAGTCCTGCCGAGCAAATACGAGAGCCACAGCGTCGGATCAGTTGGAGAGGCATCCCCAGTGGAAAGGGTTGGATATTCGCAGATGTTTCTAGGTATCATCCTTGCCAGCACTGAAGATAAGCCATTGAAGTTGTCTTGAGCAGGTGTTGATTTCATCAGTCTTTTGACATTTTTGTTGTCGCGTTTCAGGTGTTGTTTGGCGTTGTCGCGTTGCTCACCAAAACAAATTTGCACTTTGCATAATGAAGAGAGAGAAGGGCCATGGTCTTATCATCCACAGTTATTGAGATGACGGTAGTAGTTCAGTGGGTGGTAAATTTTTTTTGCCTGGATCAGCTGTTCCCCCGTGATATCAAAAGTTGTTTCGGCGTTGTCGGATTTTGACTAAAAATTGTCGGAGTTGTGCGGTTGTCGGGTTTCGCGGGCCGTTGTGGCATTTTTTGGCATTTTCACGTGTTGTACAACGCCACAACAAATTTGTCAAAAGTCTGATGTTGAGTAACAGTGTTGACAATTTTTGACTGTGATGTTGATCGTTTAGGGCAGTGGGATCACGAAAGATGTGGGAGAAGATGGCGAAAGGAGGGAGCTGAGCGTCCGAAGCTTTCGGTTTATATGTCGGGGTGATAATCATCCGCAGGATCTGTCAAAGAACGTCAAGCCAACCATATGAGGAAGGGAACTCGGTGTTCGGCGAGCGAGGGAAGGGGCAAAGCCGCGATCTTTGCTTTCTTCGAATAGAATGAGATCTGCGAAGTGCACAGTTGCAAAAATCGGGTGACATCTGTGAGGTGGAGGCTCATAAATCTTCCATGGAAGATCATGTTGAGTGGTGCAGCTATTGCGTGGCCGGTTAGCACACTACACGTGCCCACCTATCCTATGAGTGAAACCCGAGGGCAAAGCCCGGAAGGAGAGATGAATGGGGAAAGACCAAGCAGAGACAACAAAGCAAAAGGAGCAATTTGAAGCCGTGAACTTGCGTGTCCTCCTGGCAAGCGGTGCGCAGTGGGAAACGGCCTGCGTCGTGCTCCGTGCCGTCCAAGCCGTCCACTAACTGTCAATATGGAGGCTGCGCGTAGGTCAGATGAGCAAAATAACGAGCAGCCCGTGTGAGCGGAGAGAATTCAGGGCAGGCTAAAAAACTGAGAGAGACGGAAGAAGTTGAGCAAAAGGAGAGAAGGCCAAACATGTACAATGACACGCCGAGGTAATCGTTAAAGAACGGTGAATAGAGAAGAGCCGTAACCAGTGTATGGTTGGATTTCCACATGCCGGCCATACGACCCTACCACACCGGGTAAGCAAATTAGTCGGCAATATAAATCCCCTCACAAAGTCTAATGACCTCAACCAATACCGTCAATAGAGGATGCTACAGATGACCATGAGTATCCTTACCTTCCAGGCGACCAGTTCGTGAGCCGTCGGCACGTTTGGGAAGGCATTTGGATCGGGTGTGTCAGTCTGCAACGCCAAACCGACGGGCCGCAGCACGATTGTAATCTGCGTTGATTGCTCAATATAATAATATACGTCTCGGTCAGCACTCATCTCGTAATATTTTAACTCTAGAAAAGCACCAGTCAGCTCATCCGTCGTATCTTGAAAGGATTGCGCCGTGTCTGCGACAATTAAAATTATGCCAGTCTCAAACAAAAAAAAAATTCTCACCGTTGGGCACAGTGAAGTTCGTGGTACTATGCATACGCACGGCTTGCGAGAGCTCACGGCCGGAGAGATTCATCGGGTCACTCAGCCCCATGTTGATGTAGCATTGTTGGATATTCATTTCGATATGATCGAAACGTGCTCCTTCCCCACTTCCCCCTCCACCACCTTCTTGGCCGCCGCTGGCTCCATTGCCACCGACCCCCCCTAAAAAGATCTGTAGGCCTGCACGAAATATCGAACACATTGTGAAAATCTCACCACCTATGTATATCATCGCTATCTCTGCGTCCAGGTCGAGAGTTCAGGCGCGCTGGTACCGTGCAAAAAGTAGATGGGAGGGGGTACAGGTAATGGGTGCGGTGAATGGGCGGCCTCGTGTTAACAGCATGTTGTAAATGTTGAACATGCTCGTAAGTGGTGAGGCCGATGCCGTCGGCACAGCCCTACCATTGATCGATTTGATTAATTCACTTATACAATTTTGTTGCTACATTAAAAGAGGTGTCCGATCTTGGAAAGATCGGACATTCCAAGGGCCGGAAATGGCCTCTGATTAAGGGTACTTATGTAATCGTTCTTAATAATTTGGTACGCCAACTTTTTGAACTACACAAAATAGTGGCTGTGACCGATTTGCCATCACCCTTTCAACCGAGAATTGACGGGACGGCAGTAGGGCACGCAAAATCGTGCATTTTACCCTTGAAGCTGGGGGCGAAGAGAAGAGTTTTTGGCTTCATCTGTACGCAACATGCGAGTAAAATTGTTCTGCACTCACCGGAGTAATGGAAGAGTTTCAAGCCGAGTTTAACCAAATAATTGTTCGGAGCCAGGATTGAGAAAGTTGAGGAGCTGCATTTGAGTGCTGGAGTTGTATAATTATTTAAAATCAAGCTATGACGGACTCACACCTATTACATAGGATGCGCAAAAGCCGCATGGGCCGCATGCGGCTTCATGCGGCTTTCGTGCATTGTGCAAAGCCGCGCCAAAAAAAAAAAGGATCACGAGCCTAGACACCATATATTTCAATAGAACAGATGGAATCCATGTCTACAATATCCCTCATATGTTTCCAAACTTGCAGTGGAGCATCAATGATGCAGCGGATTGACGGTCATTGGCCGTAAGATAAAAGCCGCGACAGTGATGTCATCAAAGAACGGCTTCAATTGCACAGGTTTGCCCTCATGAGCAGGTTGAAAAATACTGAACATGCACAACTTGCAGACATGGAATGGAAGTGTAAATGTATAATAATCATGTTTTACCTGCAAGAAAGAGAGAATCCCGTGCGGCTTTGCGCAAGTGACAAAAGCCGTGTGCAGCTCATGCGCATCCTATCTATTTTAACAGACAAAGCTCTGAGATACGCCCCCAACCTGTCTACGGCCGCCAACGGCTGCGGTCCGACAGGACGGAAGGCTTTTGAGGTCCTGTTCCTGTCCCGCAAATCTTCTTGGCCGCAGGCTTGACGGGACGGAACGACAAAGACCTTCAATGATCGTCTGTGAAAGACCAAAGGTGTGGCTCAAAAGGTCCGGAAAACGAGTCTAAAACGCTAAAGATACCTGTGCTGTTTTAGTGAGTCCGTTCCAAAACATGTTTGGTGACAGCCTGGGAGACGGGCATAACGGGGCGGCAAAATGACAGGTGCAATGATCAGGCAAGTGATCGTGCTTCCTCAAAATTTCCACCTGCCTTGTAATGTTCTTCGAAATATTTGGGCACCCAATGGATTTCCGCGGAATGCGTATCATTCATTCAATGACCGAAGCCTCCTCATGGATTCCGACCGTTGGGGACGCGAGAAAGCAAGTACTGTGCTCGGGGGCAACGGTGAGGGATACTACTACGATAGGATGCCACGGTCCAAATTCAATGCAGTTGTTCTCGCATCTCTGGATCCAGCGGCCTCTAGTGGATACCCGCGCCTCCAGATACCCTCCATCGATTACGAATTCCCTGTTTTAGACTGGCGCTTATTCAGATCTCCTTCGCACCCTTGAACCGACCTGGCCATGCGTGTGGCGCATGATTACAGCCTTTTGCGGAACTTAGGGCGCGGACTGTTTTTTTTTTTTTCAATGAATTTTGCGTCGGATAGCTCTCCTGAGCTCAATTCTGAACCATTTTCCTTTAGAATATGCTCATTATGTTTCCATTGAAAGGCCGGAGGGTGTGGTATTCTCGGATTTTTTGATGGCCAATCAAATTGCTTGATTGGGAAAATATCCCATTTTTTGAGTAGGACAGCTGTAGCATTAGCAACCATTGTTCAATTGGTCTGATTTTTTGATACAATGGGCTCACAGGTGTACCAGAGGGCACCACATGCCGGTATTTTTAATGTGACATATAGATTAGATGCAATCTATATCACGACAACACCCAATTCTCCTTTCGATGTTTTGAGCCAAATATAAGTCATATAAAAAATACTGGCATATGGTGCCCTCTGGTATACCTGTGAGCCCATTGTATCAAAAAATCAGATCAATTGAACAATGGTAGCTAATGCTACAGCTGTCCTACTCAAAAAACGGGATATTTTCCCAATCAAGCAATTTGATTGGCCATCAAAAAATCGGAGAATACCACGCCCTCCGGCCTTTCAATGGAAACATAATGAGCATATTCTAAAGGGAAATGGTTCAGAATTGAGCTCAGGAGAGCTATCCGACGCAAAATGCATTGAAAAAAAAAAAAACAAGCTGCGCCCTAAGTTCCGCAAAAGGCTGTAATATCGATCAACAAGAGCCCGCTTTGAGCGGGTGTTAATAATACAACGATCAATGCGCCGACGTTACCTTCAAATTTTTCAAACATGGACAACTGCCACTCGCCATTTTCTCGGTGGCATTCTCATAACCCTGGTGCCTATGTCGAACGCTGCGACTCCAATCGGGGTTTGACGCAATTATGGACTTTGTATCCCTTCGGTACTATATAAAAGGCTCTGGCCCCGCGCTTGAGACCTTCCTCATCCACCCTCTCCCCCCTTGCGATCTTTCTGTGCCATTCATGGATCCCCTGCCGTCCAGTACCCACCTCGGTAATAGAACTGAGACTGAAAAGTCTCGTGATCCTGTATGGTACGGATGACCTTCCTCCTCTACGCGCCACCGATTCTCACAATTCGAAGGACGACGCCTTCGCCACAAGCATTGTTAGCGACATCCGCGGGTATCATCTGTTGTCAAGTGATGTTACAGCTAGTTGCATGGGGTTTTTTCGCCGCCATCTGGTGGCGTGGATTACTTTCTGTACCCTTCTTTTATGGGCTTCCCCCGGCGGTTTGGTTTAAACCACTCAGATGGGCATGCACCTGGCTATCCACGGGTCTCGCGTTTGCTTCTTCCTAGTGAGCTCACCGTGCTGCAATAGCACCATCATAAGCCTCACATACCCTCAGCTTCTTTGGACGAGCTGTTCTCCAAGCGACTACATTCCATTTGCAGAAGTAAGGCTTGACTTTGGCCACTTTTGTTTCCAGCCTCAAGATATCATCATGTTCGCGCATTCTCGATCCCAAGCAAAGGAAATGGACCACGGCGTCCTTGGTTTTGGTTTTTTTGACCAGTCAACAGACAGCCGGGTTCGTGATTCTCCTGGGTTTTGGTCTTACATTGTCTGATTTTAATCTCCCCAGCTGGAGCACCCTGCTGACACCGGGAGCATTTTACCACGATTGGCACCTGACCGGTCAAGAGCTTGACCTCACCAGTCCTCTTCTCCGACCCATGCTGAGCAACGGTGCTCTCAATTATTGCACGTTCAACAGCTGTAAGCCCTCTCGCCAAATTTGAATGCGCTTCCAATGATCTGTTCACCTAGCTACACTTGTTGCCTTATCCGTCGGCCAGTCCGGCAGCGGTTATGCAGCACTGAACGGAGATCTAGACTTCCCAACGTCGTTGACACTTCTGGATAGTGTATTCAACACTTCCACTGGTGCGACGACATCCATCTTTGGAGATACACAGCTGCTGAGTGATCTGTAGCTGGAATCCTTCCCTTGAGATTTTATGATTGGAATGTGAGCTCGTGGTTCCCCTATACCACTACGATTCCTGCGACCCTCAAAGCACCATCCATTGGCTTTCGGAATGTTCTGGGCTGGACCTCCTCGATACACCAGCAAGGTGAGTTTGGGGATAGCTATCTCACAAGACACATATTAATTGATGCGCGAGGAAGGATTTAGCGCTGAGGTTGATTGTGAATTCCAAGACCTTCAGGTCGATACAACACCCTCGTCTTCCTCTTTATAAAATCGCGTGTGTCTGAAGCCTTTAAAGTCCGCTCTGGGATAATTTGTTCCCACGCTGTGCAAAAGTTATTTAAACTTAGTTTATCAATTTCACAGCTAGGCCACAGTATGTCATCAACATCAAGCTCCAATGGTTTGGAAATATGGGACCTTTGCATGTCAGACCGAGTTTTAAATGACTGATTCGTGGTTCGGCTCGAATGTTGGCGATCACTCGGCGGTACCTGCCGGCCCGCCAAATGCCGCAATCACTTCTCTGTCAATTTAACATGAGTCATAGGTCCAACTCAGACATCTTCTTTGGTTCGCCGCGGCCAAGAGCTCTTCCTCGTGGCCCCATGATCAACTTTAAGCGCGCGCGCGCCTATAAAAGTGTACACATTGCCAAACTCCGCTTTGCGCTCACCGTTAAAGCCTAATTTAAGCCTCTTGCAACTTGCCTATGCTTTTAAGGATGGTTTTGGCCTACTTTTTTTTAAAACAGATTTCTGAATGAAGGGGGAGGGGGACCGCGGAGCGGTCCCCCGAGCGCTTGTTGACCGTTAAAATCACCAATGGGACAGGGTCCTCCCCTGACTTTGTTGAGATAAGTTCCACGTGCGTGGTTCCAAATGCGACAGACCCTCGATTCCCCCGTGAGAGCCCGCGTCTGTTCTTTCCATATCCTTGAGTTGATATATATTCTTAAACAGTTAACGTCGCATATGCGTACACCGATATAGCCCCCGGCTCCGGTTACTTACTAATGATTGCTTGTGGTGGATCCGCAGACAGCTACAGTATGTTTTGGGGGTATCGGTTCAGGCTCATCTGATGTTGAGATAGATCTAATCTTCTGCGGGGACGGCTTATACAACTTCATGCGGACTATGGTGTGCGCCGTCACACCGAAAATAACCGCCGTCCAGGTTGATTATTCGTTCGATGATATTTCCGACACCATTAATGCCACAACGCTGTTCGGCGGTGTCCCAGATATTGGGGGACCAGCTGGTTTCTCCTAGTCTCGCTTGACAGACGGTTTCTATCAGTTCTCATTCATGCCTCATTTACTAGCTCTATCTGCGATCACGACAATATCCAACATGGTGACTTTTTCGCAGGCGGTGGATTCCAATATTGTGGGAGACCAGATAACTTCCGTACTTCGCGACCTTGATGGCGACCTTTTCTATCTCAACGACGATGACATACTGGGAGCGACGGTACGCGGACTTTTCATTCGGAAACGTTGACCTCAGAGCGGCGCAGGAAGAATACATCCGTGGCGTCGCAGAATACAGTGCAACGGTAAGCCTTGTCCGGTTAATCCTCGATTTTTCGCTATATCTATCATCCCAGGTGTTCCGTGCCTGTCTCTCTGCGGAAAATGGAACTTTTCTCGACGGACTGCCCAAAAACATGAGTATCACAAGCCAGGGAACACTACACACCCAATATTTCGGCTGGGAATTCACTGGCTCAACGTCCTGGGTACTAATTCCCAGTCTCCTACCCACCCACACGTTACGGGGTTGGGGAAGACCTAGTAGTGGTACGCAGATATATTGAGCATAATCGTAATATAAGATGACCAAAATCTGATACCCGACACTAATACTTCCGAAGATCAAAGCCCCAACCCCTCCACGGCGGCTGGCACTTAACAGAGGTAAACAACATAGCCACCCGCTTAGGGGCGCCGCCATCACTTCCTCATTTGGGCGCGCTCCCGGAGCCTCATCGATGCCGACGTATACGGCGCAGAGCCAGGTCGAACGGATCGCGGGTGTGTTCAAACACGAGAACCTCACAACTTCAGACTTTGTCCTCACCCTCCTGGAGCGGAATTCCCTCCAAAATCATCCATATACCACAAGCTTGACGGCGAATGCGGAGCGCATCATTCAAGCCTTTTCACAAAATCCCCATTCTGCACCATCTAGCTATGCTTGGGCTCGCCAAACCATTCAGAAAAAGACGGTAGAATCCATCAAAGTCTTGACCGCCAACGATGATTGGCACTTCAACACGGGGAACGCTTCAGTGGCTGATCTCGAGGACTTTAAAATCGAGGAGATGGCAGCGGGCATGAAGAAATTGGCTCCTGAATTGTGGCATTTGCTTAACCTGCTCCTGTCCAAGGACTACCAAGATCTGGATGGAGACCAATTAATGGATGATGTGGGTGATGTCGATGAATTTGATGAGAGCGGCGAGTTTGCGAGCAGGGCTCCCAATGCAGGCAAGGAAGCGAAGGAAAAACGCCGTGATGCCATAAAAACAATTGTCCGTGATATTTCTATCTTACTTTGTGATTCTGAAGACTCAAATCGTACAGAAAACAACGGTCATGATCAGCATTATGATGCAGAGTCGCAATTCAAAAGCCAATGCACTTGAAAGCATCTTCGGAATTTTCTTACACTCAACAAACACACCTGAGAAAGTAATCCAGGCCCTTGCGCACATGGGAATATCAATTTCCCCTACCGCCATTCATCGTGCCATTCACTCGCTGTCTGCCGAAACTGCAGATACCTTACGCGAAATGGGCCAGACTCTCCTCGTTGGATACGCCTACGACAATTTTGACATTAATTTCCCAGTCATTGTCCCCACAATTGAGAAAGCTGCCGACCCCCTTACGCATCTCACATCGGGTGCATTAATTTGCCTGGAACACGGGGTTGTCCTGGCAGACTTGGAGTGCAGCGAGATACTTTGGTCGAAATCCGGTCTGAACCCAAATCAACTTGGACCGAGCACAATTCCCACCCCAAACCTTGATATGCTGCATCCGGAGAAGGACGATCCATCCGGCATGACCCGTCGAGAACGATGGAACGCCTGGAAATTCAAGGCGGACTTGTATGAGCACAGTGGTCACACCGAGTTTTCTACACGGACCCTGGATCCACCGGAATCAGTCGAGCAAATCCCAGTCGTCCAAATGCGTTATGCACCAGCCCGGTCCATGGATATTAACCAGTCAACGCATGCCGGGAACATCAGCGCCATGGAAAATCTGCTATCCCGGGGTGGGGTCGGACCATCACCTCCTCCTCTTGATCCAAAAGAAAAGGATCCAGCCAAGATCGCACAACACAAACGTTTACGACAACTTGTTTCCATCGCAAAATATGTGGTCTTGTTTTTTGGGGATCTCGGCACCTGTGAACGAGTTCAGGGCGTCCTTTTGCGACGTTCGATCGAGGCTACACCCTGGCGCAGACATCAGTTCATGGTGTTTGTAATGGGGTTCTTCCACCTCAAAATGGCAGCTGCGGACGCTATTTGGCGTATATTTATTGAGCCAAAACAAGGCCGACAAGATGAGAACAGTCTCGTGGCTTTTGTTACTCAGAGCCGCCCACGGGAAACTGGCAAGATTGGGTCCAATCCTGGATTCCGGCGGATGCATGAGGTAATTCGGCATAACGGAATTGCTCTTAGGCTCGACGCCTGGCGTGTTGAAGCCAAACGAAGAAATCCCGCGTGGACCTCGTTGAAAGAGTTTGCAAAAGCGAAACCTTCCCAAATGATTATTGACGACATGGCCAATCATCTGGCGGAACACTATGTCGCTGGCGGAGAAGTCGACATCTATGCAACAAGAAGCGAACCAGCCGCAAAACGCGATGAGCAGCACGAAAATATCCTCATGCTACATCAGTATCTATTGCTCTATGAGGAGACTTCATTCGCAATGAACCGCGGGGACATCGGCCGCCTAGAAACAACCTTCCCACCTTGGATTTCAATTTTTCGGGCTGTTGGGAAGCATAAATACTCAGCCCACATGGCAAAGTATCTCATTGACGTGCACTTTGTTTATCCCCCAAGACTTGGGTAAGGGGATCCAAATTTCTGCACAACATTCTAAATGCTTCTTCAGACGTGCCGTGCGCTATAACTCGCTTGTCAATCCCACAGCAACCTTTGATCAATTTCGGGGAGTGGATTGGGTCGAAGAGTCCATGATAAATCTGTATACAAAAGTAAGTTTGAGCCATTCTCTGGTGCCCGATCTGAAATATCATTAGCACACATTTGGTGGTAGTGGATCAAATTACAACAAACCCCGGGTCATCGAGGAATCAACATTGATTAAGATATACCACAGCTGCCATCGAAATATCGAGCGGAATTTCTCCCTGACCAACCTCACTCGCCGTCATGCACCACCCAACTTGACGAAAACCTTCGAAAAGATGGCGGCTTACATTGAAGCCTACTCACCAAATGAGCATCGTGGCGGCCGGAAATCTTCTTACTGCATCCCGGATATGCTTGACAAAGGCGAGCATTTGGTGTATAATATTGCTGGAAAGCCTGCTATCCCAGAGGATGACAGTGTAGATCAGGTCATAGAGGACGAGGACTTGGGAGTTGAATATTCATAATTGAAATATATCTGTGTATTCCGCACATGCGGCAGCACCAAAAAAAGTTTATTGATCGTAGAAATGTGAAGGGGGGAGAATTCCGTTGAAGGGAATGATAAGCGAGAATGGAGAGGCGTCTGTAATAGGTAAATCGGGTTGAATTCGAGCCGGGGTATCTACCGGCCAAGTGATACTCGACATTGGAGTGGTGGGAAATGAGGTAGGAATAAATACTGAATCGCGAGCGGATGGAGTAGCCAATGGGGTGAACATTGACATGTTAGTGTGCTGGTACAATGGCCGCGGACGGGGTCGAAGCGGTGTGGTGTCTGCAATTGATGGGGTATTGAAAAGAGGGTGACCGACGGGATCGATGTTTTCATTCGGTGTGCCGTGAACAGATGGTTGGGGCTGATAATTGGGATGGAGCGGACAACGTTTGTTTGTGGCTAGTCAATTGTATCGTTCAGAATTGACAAAATACGAAAACGGCAAAAAACGCACTAATATGATCAGTGGCATGACACTTGCCACACTTCCGGGACTTTCCCGTTGCAGCTTGGGTATCATGGAGAACGGAAAGCGGCGCCAAATCAGCGTCGAGAGGCGCAGCCGGTGGCGGCGGACAATGCTCGTTGATGAGAGCAATTACCTCCTCCCCAAACTCGGCGGCACCCGCCCAATGGGTCTCCTTCTCGAGTTGTTCCGTGGACTCAATTTTATGCCGGTGCGCACAGTCCACGATGCGCTGGAGAACCTCGTTAGACATCACCACACCCGGCCCACTGTTCTTCGGGACGGCAAGGCTGAACTTTCGTATTGTCGCGCCTCTGCGGAACTGATGGAGAGCGTCTCGCAAATCCATGTCTTGCCGTTCGGCCTTGTACGCGGTAATACGGGATCTATGGGGGACGGGAGGGGCTTTGGGCAGGTCAACGTGTCCAAACGAAGCAAAATATTCAGGGTTGCAGAGCTCGCAGCAAACCTTCGGTGACTTGGCCACGCAGCGCGGACAACCATCAGCAAGATCGTCTCGGCACTGCAGATGGTCGGACACTGGAAGAAGAATTAAATATACTGCACAATCCTGCAACTACGACGCACCTGTCTTGTCGCTACCAAAGTAGAGTCGACCGGGAATTCGGAAACATTTAATGCAACGGCGCTCCGAGCCGGCATTGATCATGTCGTCCATCTCAGGCGACAGCTCGCTGCCGTCCTTGCGCTTTTTCTTCGTCGGCTCCACCATCTTATCCTTTCGATACACCACTCGGCGCTCTTCCAGCGTCTCCGCAAGTTCGCCATCGGAATCATCTTCCGGTTCTGAGTCCGGGTCTTGTGTTGCCATGTCCGTGGGCGCTGAAAGAGCGGAAGACGTCGAGCCCATGGCGTCGGGAGTGGAAAAAGGAGGAGGACGCAAGGGAGCCAACAGGGGAGGTGCGGTTGCTGTGCTGGCGCTGCCTGCTTCGTTTCGAATTCTCCGTGGGGGTGAGACGATGAAGCGGGAGGTGAGATCGGAGAGGGGGGCTGAGGTTGGACCCACAGTGCGTGAGAGTGCATCAACCCGTGTCTTCTTCACAGGCGGTGGTGAAGCAGGAGGATCTTCACGGGCTTTGCGCTTTCTTTTAGCTGCCTCATCCCGTTTTGCCTTGCGAGCCGCTTTTTCGACCTTTGTTTCATCGAAATACATGGGTTCCACTAAGAACAATGCAATCGCCTCGCATTTCGGATCCCGCGCGCCGCGTCCGAAGCGTTGCCATAACGTGCACATATCACACGTCGCCCGCCATTGAATTACGAGCGTGATGTTCGGGAGATCAATTCCCTGTTAATAAAAATATAAGATCGCGTCGATGAGGAAAATTCAAAACAAACCATCCCGAAGGACTCCATACAACAGAGCCCGAAAACATCACCCTCGTTGAACTTGTCCGACTCTTCTGCACGAAATTCAGAGGACATCTCGGAGTTGAACCATTTAATTTTGTCTTGGAACGCAGGCGGTACAAGCCCGCGGAGATATTTTGCGGCAGCAAGTGATTCTGTAATGTTGTCGAAGAAAATCACAAATTTGAAAGGAAGGGGAGATATCCCATCCCAGTCTTTGGGGATAAGAAATGCGAGATCCTTGAAGCTGTTCAAGGGATATCTCATCTTGCGCACGGTGATGTAAATATTCGAACGATCGTTCGAGCGCGTAAAGATCTCGGTCTTGTCCTTGCGCATGCCGAGAGTTGCCATCACATCTTCCAGCACGTCGGGGGGAAGCGTCGCGGATGTGACATAGAAGGGGATATCTTTGGGTAAGAGGTAACGCAGCGAGCCGGCAATTTTGTACTCCGGGCGGAAGGTCCCCCATTTACTGACGCACTGCCCTTCGTCCCAAACGATGCTGATCACCTGTGAGGCAAACACGCTGTTGGTCCATAGTTTTTCAAAGCCGCCTCCAGGTTTCATGAGAGTTTCGATGTTTGTGACGATTGCACGGTGACGGCCGTCAGCAATGGCCTGAATAGAAGATGTCAATGTATGTTCTTCGTGTGAGGAAACAACACGCACCTGGAAATTCTCTGGTGTGGCTGTTTCCGCGGTGATAGTGATGGCGGATATACCGACTTGGGCCAAGGAGTCGACATTTTGCTTCCCGAGAATATTAAGTGGCGTAACGACAATCTGGATGCCATCTGGAACAAATAGAAGCGGCATCCAGAAGGTCAAGGTCTTCCCAGACCCAGTTGCGGCAATGGACACGACATCGCGGTCGCGCTTGAGAATTGCGCGGACGACTTTGATTTGCCAAAGGCACGGTCTGTAACCGAATACAGCTTCGACTTTGTCCCGGATTTCGCTCAGAAGGAGTTTATCGGGACTGTATGAGGCCATGTTGAGACGTGACACGAAATGGCGCGTCGAGAGGACGCGAATCGACGCGACGAGGGTTTGTTGACGTCAAAGTGCGGGAAAAAGCAGCGGTGATGGCGGCGCCGCTAAGCGGGTGGCTATGTTGTTTACCTCTGTTAAGTGCCAGCCGCCGTGGAGGGGTTGGGGCTTTGATCTTCGGGAGTAGTAGTGTCGGCTATCAAGGATTTGTCGTTGTGTATTACTATTGCTTTCAATACACTGTGAATATCGCTACTAAGTCTTCCCCAACCCCGTAAGGTGCGGGTGGGTAGGAGACTGACTAATTCCCGGAACTTTCGTTGCAATCGCCACAATTTACGTCATCGCGCGCTATGGAGGCAATCCGAATACGGAATTTGATCCATCCGACACGCTGGACCTCGTCTCTGCCTCGGCGGCCAGCGGGCTCAGCGGTGTTTTTGCAGGGACTACTGAGGACCATGTCAGAGCAGCAAAAGAGGCCCGTCTAGTCCTTGAAACCATGCCAGGGCGCGGGCCAGTGTTGAAACATGGTACTGTATGATTGTTGGAAATTTGGGCTCGATACTGGTGTTTGTGGGGAAATTATTTAAATAAAAAGAAAAAGATACTAAAATATTACACCATGCTTCCGGGATCTCGGGGATCTATATCAGGGTATTTCGGAAACTTCCGCCCATCGGAGCTTTTTGCCGAACAACACCGCCCCCGATCTCGATACTGAAATAAAGCGCCAAAGATACTACAGATGTGTCTGGAAACTCTGAAAAAAAAGGCAGAATGGCCATCAACGCGGTAATACCCGTTCTGCAAAATTTTCTAAAATTTTCTCTGCGCTGCGCGCTGCATGTAAAAAGCCTCCGATACTGAGCAGAGTTTTGGATACTGAATGGAGTTTTGATTCCATCCAAATCGGGAAGAGTTCCACAACTTGGCTATCATCGTTGATGGCCTGGACGATGATAAGCCGTGAATTCACCAACACCTGAAAATTAATGTTTTCTGGATTTCCATTGTGGATACACGCACATCTGGGTCTATAACGATCCTAAGTCAGTAGACCTGGAACTACACTCTAGAAACCATATCTGGAACTGGTTGCATATGAGTATCCAGAAAACACACATACTGGGTACCTCCAACTAATATGCCGCTGATTCTGCATCCTACTGTCGTACCACGGGCAGGTGGTTGCAGATAGTCCAAATGAACATTGGGGAATAAAATATCCATTCTGTGCCTATTGTTGAGCTCAAAGCAAGTGCATCTTGAATGAGTTTCAACATTGTTTGTCCATGCTTGTACCAATAAGGCGACGTGTTCGATCACGTGATGACCCAGAACCTTTCATACCGGAACGGGCCAGATCCGGATGCGGTGTCATACACCCATCAAATATTGATCGGCTTAATATGGCAACCAAGTTCGAACCCAATTTAGGAAGAGGTTCCTTACTTGAGCTATGAAGGGGACCAGGGTGTCTATTTGTAGGCAAAAGACCCAAGGTTCCGGATTTCCAAGAATCCTTCAAGGGACACGAGTAGTGCGCCCAAGAAATCCAGAATAATAGGACCGCTCGGGTGCCAAGTCAGGGCTCCAATTGTGTCAGAAATAAATTAGACAAATAGGGAGCCTGCTCAACCAGGTTCCGCCTCGACGGGTAAATGGTCTAGGGTAGTTCTTGGGCTATACACAAGTTCAGGGTGTCTATAAAGAGGCATTCTGAAGGGCTATCCAATCTGACCACAATATCTCGAGGGACTATTCCAGAACTAACATTTCCAGGAACTACAATAATCAGTCAGCAAGCTTGGCGATCATTATTTCATATTCTCGAGTCACGGACATGGTTACACCGATGATTCATGTATTATGTTGGTAAACTTATTTTTAGATGTACAGTATATAAGGTAGGTAGCTTGTAGGGAGAAGGCACGGACTTCTACCTGGAAGCGTAAAGCGGAGAGACTAGCGGTCTGCTCCAGCGAGTACAGAAGGGCAGAACCACCGGCTTGATTCATCGAGGCTGTCCTTGGGGGCGTGCTTGTATTTTCGATTTATTATCAATCTATCAGCTTCTTTGAGATATTCCCTTGCGTGTTCTGCATGTATGTGTGTGTGTTCTACGTGTGTTCCGGGTTTGTTGCGTGTTGCATGTCAAATTAGTTCACTGCTCATGTCTTACGAGGTTAGAGTGGGTGACCCAGAGTTGCAAAACTATAAATTGAACCATTGTCTGCGGACAGTCCTGGATTTGCTTGCTGGGATCCGCAAATATTAAATCACTGTTCCCGTGTATCTTCTATCAGTACACAAAGACCCGTACTTGGTCGCACTCTCTGGGACTGCATCCAGAATCACTAGTGGAGTTTGGTTGGTTGTTGTTTTAGGGATTTGTGTTGGTTTCAGGATTTGTGACTCCTGAACTAGAGCGCACTTCTTCATTGCATTCAGCCCATCAGATTTGTATTTTAGTGAATTTCACCCATAGACCGCCGGCACACATTTCAGCGGTGTTGTGACGCATCATTGGCGCACGCTGTGGCAACGTTTCGGCTACGGATGCCAACAGTCATTCCAGGGTCCTTGCATCTTCTGTGGTCCTTGCATGAGCTCAAAACCACTTATAGCATCAAAGCCTGAATGGTAGGATGTCCTCTAATACTGTCTAGAAGGCTCTGTAGAATTTGAAACCAGGAAGAAGAGTCATTACAGACATAAGGTTTATTACTCATGCAACATGTTTGTGTCATGAATTCATCTGTGGTCCTTGCATCAGGAAGATTGCTCTGCCACAATAGAACACCTTAATTGTGCATCTTATATCTCAGGTATATTAATGAAAAGCTGTTGTCAAGTGAGACAAAACAGAATATTGATGCAAGGACCATGGAATGACTGTACTCACTTGAATTTATGCACCGTGTAAACGAAACCTTCGAAATTAAGCTCATTTTCCCTCGCAAATCCAGAGACTTTGCCTCCGGGGAACAGTGTGGTATAGTGTATGTGTCTGAACCAGCCCCCGAACTTGCCAAGCCATTTGCTCTCAAGTCGACCCTATTTTCTGGTCTTGAAATACTTCAACCCATCACTACAACATATTGTGTCTTTCTGAGAGCCCCAGAAATGATCCATCAAAGTGTTAACTAGCACAGTGAACCGGAGAGAAAACAATAAATGCTCGTCTTGCCGTGCATAGTGTCGGCCTTACCCACCAAGTAGAAGTGGGTGGCACAGGTTCGAAGCGGAGGACGGGCGGGCTTTCGAAGTGAGCGTGGGCGCGTTAGAAGTGGTCGGGGTGCTGTTTTAGGAGACGCACCTTCAACAGCTTAAGGAGCGCTGTGAGGCGTGTTCAAAGTCGTATGGGAAGAGTGTGGAAGCGGCGGATGAGCATTAGAAGTGGGTGGGCGGGAGTTAGAAGTGGGCGGGTAAGCGTTAGAAGTAGGAGGGTGGGCTTTCAAAGTGGGTGTTCGAAGTGGGTGTTCGAAGTGAGTGGGGAGCATTTGAAGTGCGGGTGTGTGGGTTAGAAGTGAGCGAACGGGCATTCGAAGCGGCGGGTGCAGATTCAAAATGGGTGCGTTTGAAGTGAACAGGGAGGGCGGGGCGGGCGTTAGAAGTCCGGGTATCCGCAGGTTGGAAGGGCGGGCGGGCATTTGAAGTGGGTGGGGGTACAGGCATTCAAAGTGGGCGGGCACAGATTCGAGGACCGTGACGTGGCGGGACGTCTGGGAGGATTGGGAGCCAGCCCGGGAGGAGGGCATTAGAAGTGGGTTCAAAGTCCCTTAGAAGTCTTTTCGAAGTTGAGGGAGAGTGTTCAGGCAATTAGGTGGTCATGTTCAAAGTTAGCACGAAGTGGTGTGAGTGAGTAATGGAATGAGCACAGCATTTGATCGTGCCGATGCTCATCCAAACACCGAAATGCCAGCGCCCAAGCCCAGTGGGAACAGTTTTGGGGAAGTTTATTTTTGGGGGTTTGGGGGCGTTCCCGCAGCATGGCGGAAAAATTTTTTGGAGAATTTTTAGAGGTGAATTTTTTGGAATCAATTCCGTTCCCGCCCTGCGGGAACGGTTTTGAGGTTGATTTTTTTGGAAATTAATTCCATTCCCGCAAATTTGAGCGAATGGTTTTGGGGACGAGTTTGGAAGTGACTTTTTTTGGAAATGAATTCCGTTCCCACAGATTTGCAGAAACGGTTCTGAGGCATGACACATCAAACATCACATTATTCCTTTTGAGAAAAAACTTCTAGTAAGGAAACAAAAAATTGGTGAAATCTCAGAATACCTTGATATCGCATCCCTAGATACTGAGGAGGTGTGGTATGCTTACTCTCGAAGGACTGGGGCGGGAAATGAGTGGAACAAACACAGGATACAATTTCGGACCCGTAGCCTGGGCTCGCACAGCCACTATTACCGATCCGCGATGTCCTGTGATGTCTGACACCTCTCTTCCACACCAAGCAACTCTGCGCCGTAACCAAACCCCACCATGGCAGACACTCAAGAAACGCAGCAGGGATTTGATTCTATAGTATCAGGAATATAGCTCTGTTTCAAGTTTCGAAGACATAATGTGGAGGCTTGAAGTCTGACATGCGGGCTTGTGAAGTTAGACACACCACATGAAAACTCGGGCCTCCAATATCAGAACACATCCGGTGGGTTGCGGCAAAGTTGCGGACAGTGCACTTTGCATATTTTCTACCAGTAAACTGGACCTGTGCCCTCTCAGCGGTGTTAAGCTAACGGATCACATTCTTTACTCGAACAGACGGCAGTGTCCTCCCTGCTGACGGGGCTGCTGTTCAGCTCTGGATTGCAGTCCAAGCCTCTGAGGTTCAGCCCCAAACCCTCTCTAGGTATCTCACCAGCCTCCGCACCATCCATACCAAGCATGGATGGCCGCTCGACGGCCTCAATAACGCCCTCAATAACACCATCATCAAGCGACTTGTCACTGCGGCAGAGCGTCGTTACGGATCGAAGTCCTGCGGCCCACGCCACGCTATCACCCCTGAGATTCTCACGGATATCCTTGCGCAGCTCCCCGACAACCACAATGGCAGGATGCTCGCTGCCACGTTCACCCTTGTCTGGGCCGCATTTATGCGTTGCGGTGAGTTCACACTACCCAACGGTGCCGCCTTTGACCCCTCTGTCAACGTTACGGAGGCTTGCATCTCTGCTGTCTCCGATGAGTCCCTGCTCTGCGACATCCAGGTGAGCAAGACCGACGTTGGCCGACAAGGGGCTCGCGTTCTCATCGGCACCGCTCCTGGCGCCTCAACCTGCACCATTACACAGTACAGAACTTACCATGATGTGCACCCAGCGATGTCCACATTCACACCGCTCTTTGTCTCCTCGTTGGGAACCCCGCTCTTGTGTGCGTATGCACTGCGCGCTCTCGACGACTGCCTCATGAAGGCCGGGTACTCATCTGCTGATGATTGCTCGGGCCATATTTTCCGATGCGGTGCTGCCTTTGCTGCTGCAGAGGCAGGCCACACCCCAGAGCAGATCAAGCTCCTTGGGCAATGGAAGTCGGGCATGTGGACACTGTACGCTGATCAGCCTCTTTCCATCCTCCGTGACCTGTCCGCAAGCCTACACCGCCGTGTGCCGGTCCCCCTACCTGTCCTTTGTCAATTCCGCCCATACACACACCCCTCCCCGCTCGTAATGCCTCGTCTCGCCTGCGACTCGACCTCGAGCGCCGCTGCGCAGCCCGGCCTCTGCTCCCAGCAGCACATGTTCGATCCCTCGGACCCCTGCGCCTAGTATCTCCTCGCGCCACCCTTCTCCCATGCCAAGCACCCATCATATTGTCTCTGCCTCCTCCCCTCGCTCTGTTGTGCCCACTCCCACTGTCTTCGCACTATCCCCCTTGCGCAAATCTGCCCTCGGCACCAGCCCGTGTCTCCATGCCATCCCTCCCCTCGCCTCTCCCACGCTCCCCACGCAACCAATGTTCCGTGTGGCCCCTTTACCACCCTGCTCAGTGGCCCTTACCCGCGCAGCTGCGCGCACCATAGAAAGTGGGTGGCGGTGTCGAGACGCATGCCCCTCTCATTTGGAGTGCCTTCAGCGTTCCCACGCGATCTTCTCCCTCACTGTTGGCTGGTCACGTGCACCGACTTCTGCTTGGGCTGCCGAGGCCCTCTCTGTCTAGGAGCATAGCGTGCTCAAGTGTTGAGCCATTTTCCCACCCACTTTATATGACATTAAACAGCAGAAAAAAGATACAGAATAGAATGTGGATTGGGACTGGCTCGCTCTTGTATGAGCAACTGGGCGAGGGCACGAAGGAGCGGCCGTGCCTGCACGCCGTTGTCATCGAGCACTATGTCACCTGTAACATGGGCCAGAAGAAGGTTACACACAGGAGTAAGGCCAAGCCGTTCACCAAGATGTGTTTGCACCCTTACATCCACTTTGTCAGACAGTGAACTACTCACCTCCTCCTGACACAGTACGCACTCGAGCTGGATGGGCTCAAGGGCAGCATCGCGGCCAACACCTCAAGGAGTCGACACAGCACGAGGACAAGAAGACAATTGAAGGACAGGACGCTATACTGCGGGCAGGGAACAGGTGATTCTTCGCTCTGTTGCAAGTGTTGCCTCTCCTACTTTTCATTGTATTCTTATGCGGATGCTAACAATATCTGCATCTTCTAGTTCCGAGCCGCAGCACAGATGGATATATACTGTATAACCAATAGTACTGTTATGCCACGCATTCTGAGATGGATGTGTATGAGTGGGGCATGTGCATGGATATGCAACTCGCCGATTCAATTTCTTGCATTCTGAGTGACCGAGCTGGGGAAACATCTGTTAGGTTGCACTATCTGGCGCTTTTCCGGGAAAGATGTGTGTTGAATATCTGTTTGCAGGATAGAAGTGCTCAACAACTCACAAGAATGCAATCTGGTAGTTCTCCGAGAAGTGGCTGTCCTTTTCTTTCTCTACACGCATGAAATGGAAGCAATCTGAGCACGTCCACGAGATTCTCCCCTGCGAAAACAGGCTCTGTCATCCCACTGCCGAGAACCCACAACAGCGTTGGCCTGAGCATGGAACAGGCAGCGCCACATGTATTCCATTCGCCAGCACTCATCGCAAACGCTCTGCAACGACCGAGTCTCGCGGCGACAGACCATATCGTGAAGCTGCTCAACCCGCACTGCCTGCAAGACGGGGACCCCATCCTGCGCATCATGACCAACCTGCTGACGGTCCTTCATGACACGTCTCAGCACTATCACGACTCTGAGTCGTCGCGTCTCCATGAAAAGGACAGCTTACACTTGACCAATGTCCAGTGCCCTGCACCATGCAAGAGCATGGTCTTCATTGTCATTGCCTTGGTTTCTCTACTTAGCATGAAAGGGCCGCAGTGAAAGACAGTCACTCCTAGTGCGGATGGATCACATTCGAGAAAGGTTCACAAAGCTAACTTCTATAAAACCAAACCCTAACCAAAACCACTCAACGACACCTTTCCTTAATAGGAATGATAGTTTAAGTTCGGGGGTGTAGACCAAGTATTAGGTCAAATAGCCAAGTGCGTGCAGGTTTCAACCGTTCAAGAGAGTGTCGTAGTTGAACGTGGTGCGTTTTGTTGGTTCGAGGAGCGCTTTTCCTTTTTTCACGGATGAATGTAGGTTGCTTAATATAAGAAACAGACTCGAAGGTCTGGCGTGTTTTGTTCCAAGAAACGGGTTTTTGCTAACATGTTGGCTTAACAAGCTCACAACGATGGTTCGCAGATACAGGGACACAGAACACTGGACACAGGACACACAAGAACACATTCGCAGACACAATGACAAGACCCAGGACACAGACATGTTCACGGACACAATTCCACAGTTCAAGTTCACAAGTCCACACGGATATTAATCCAAACCACAAGTCACTTTATATCAGGTGAAAGAACAGTCGTGCTGGGCCACTGAGCCCTCGAGCCAAACCTGTCTACAACACTAATGTGTCTAGAGGCGGGGTCTGCTACTGTACTGCTAAACTGCCTGCTCTTTTATACTACTCTCTTATCGCGATGACTAAATAATATTATATACACTGATCTGTTTATCCTTGAAATCTGACTCAAAATCCTTGCTCAAATAACGCTATTGGCTCCCTATACCGGTAGATCGAACACCGGTTCAGACTCAATCGATCAAAGTTGAAATATTATGGTATCTTGGTGATAATGCTGGGTCCGCGGCTCGCAGCTCGGGCGACACTCTTGCCTAGACACGTCTCTTCTTCGTCCTAGCCCTATTCAGACTCTGCTGCTGAGGTCAGGGTCTCTTCGTGAGCGACTTACACGGTTCACGGGCACTGTCAAACTCTCGCGGTTCAACTATATTGATCGCGTTTCGGCTGTTGCCATCTTTGATCGGACAGCTCCACCTGGAGCGCGCTTTGGCATCGGTCACCTAATTCATCTTGGTCATACTCCGGATCTGCACGGACCTCGGAGCTATAGCCGTTGAGGGTATTCGCCGCTTTTCTGTTCTCGGAGCCCTCCGCTTGCATGCGACACATACGTCCACTAATTCCAGGAATGCTGCGACAAAAAGAGTGTCTCTGGAGGTGGTCGCGACCGCTGAGTTCCGTCCGTGATTGCCAAATATAGATTCCTTCCAACTCCTCTGTAGTCCAAGTCAGTGTCAGCGCTTCTAGGCAGGTTCCTAGGTACTGTCTGGTTATTCAAGATCGTTGAAACGGTGCACTTAAGATACGCGTGAAATGAATGCAAAATAATGCTAGTGCTCAAAAACACTAAACACCACTAACACACACACACACTACTACTCCCAAAGATCAAGTGCTTCTCCTTGTGAGTTCGGGTCCAGTTCATAGTATGCGAACAGCGGGTTTGGATCCCAAATAACACAGAATATAGAACGCTAGGGCTGAACTATCCAGAAACAGCGCCTCAGAATGCAATGTTCAGTTACGTAGCTCTCAGCTAGCAACCTAGGTGAACGTAGGAAAAGGGTGGATACAAGGCAACCTTGACTAGACGTCGCAGAATACCAGGGCAGAGATTGTAAGGTTTGCGAAAATCCTCTCGTTGGCAATACAAACAAATATGAGGCTAACACAAAATAGCTTCCAAGCTACACACACTAGGCAGCCCTAAGTGTGGACCTGTTACTTCCGATAGCAGGAACGTTTGACTACTTTGTATTGGCCCTAGCTCACTTTACGCGTCCAGCAAGTCGATCCAACACACTACGGATGGCGCTAGGGCAGATCCGGGGCGAAGGCAAAGTCACTGACAAGGTATAATCCAACTAGGAGTAGGGACCCGGTATTCCGTCTTCTGTTTAGGCTATGCAACTCACACCACAAGCGTCCAGTAAGTCAGTCCAACACACTACGGATGGCGCTAGGGCAGATCCGGGGTGAAGGCAAGGTCACCGACAAGTCGTGATCGCGCTTTACAAGAGAATACACCCAATAGTTTTGTACGTGAAGTCAGCTAGGACAACAACGCCTTTCCTCTTAATCTTATGTTTCTGAGTTCCAGAGTCAACCAATCAAGATTCCAGTTATAGACTACTACAAGCAGAGTTTGTACACAAATCTCCACGAATAGCCTGAGACAACCTGCCGCCATGAACTAGGGCGCGATTAATCTGGTGTATGTGGCTGGAGCGCTGTCCTTTTATATGAATGAGGAGATAGTGTTTAAGTAAAAGAAATGAGTAATGAGAAATGCTTGGCTAGCCAATGAAACGGCAGCCGTCCTGAGTCGTCATAATCAAATGTCCTTGGTAGTCATCGCGAATGACTTCCGGGTATAGTTTCTGCGGGTATTGGTAATTCCTAGGCCGTCAATCACAAGCCTGAACTACGAATCCTGCCGGCCTGGAGTTGAATCCAGTCCAATAATAGTTCCTAGCTGATTCATGGAGGTCTCATGACCATCCTAGAATAGCTCTCCATGCCGTCGTACGTGTCGGCATTCGTCCATGATAATATCTTCTTACACAATAGTTAATGTGTTCATGTTTGGGTGGCGCTAGCGCGTCGCGCCTGTCACGTGTACTGTCTCCTAGTCCTAGGATGTACCGTATATGTTCTTCCTGTAGTAACTAGTCGCCTAGCTACTTGATGTTCGGCATAGTCCTATCGTAGGTATCAGGCGTCCTCCGCTAGCTCATATAGCAGCCGATCCTGGCCTGTTCTTCTACAATATCTGAGCGTGCGTCCTTGCTAGCACAATATTCTTATGTTCTTCTGTCTCGGTTGTTCTTCCTAGGTCAAATAGAACTAGTGTTCTATGAATGTATGGGTGTGGTATATCTCCTAGGTAGTTTAGACTAGACCCGTTCATAAAGGCGTCCGCCGTATGTGGATTCCTAGCTTACAGCCAGTAGCTGGAGCTCGCTCTGACCCTCCTTTGTATCACCGAACAGAGGCCTAGCGCACTAGTGTTACCTAGCGACGACTAGATGCTGTATGCTAGCTTAGGTGGTTTAATTGATAGGCCTAAGTTCGCAAAAATAGCCAAATGGACGTGCATTGGAGGTTGCGCCGTCTCATCGTCTCCGTGTGAGTGCGACTCTAGCTATATGACTGGTAGCTCTCCGCGCAAGGCTTCGCAGAAGCTTCTCGGGATGTCTGTGTGATTGTTTATACTGAAAATTGCAAAATAGCTGCGTTTCACGTGTGGCTGTTTTCACGGCTTATCAGCGGACATCAATGAAACGAAGCACGAGGAAAAGGAGTATATATATTATATCTGCAGGTACTTTTGACTTTACTTGTGCGCCAATGAAGCGGGCCCGAACCAAGAGCTGCACAGGCTCCCAGTCTGCAAAGTGTTTTTCAATGGCCAACAATTGGAAACAATCTGGCCAACTTGGCGTGGAAGAGAGTCATCAGACTTCACGAATCGGAAATAGTGGCTGTGCCAGCTCGGGCTACTGGTCCGAAATCCTATCCTGTGTTTGTTCCACTCATTTCCTGCCCCAGTCCTTCGAGAATAAGCATACCACACCCCCTCAGTATCTAGGGATGCGATATCAAAGGTATTCTGAGATTTGGTCCAATTTTCTTTTTCCAGACCAGAAGTTTTTTTCAAAAGGAATAATGTGACATTTGGTGTGTCATATTGAGGTGCATCTTTTTGGAAAATAATTCCGTTGCCGCAAATTTGCAGGAACGGTTTTGGGGACCGGTCTTAAGGTGAATTTTTTTGGAAATTAATTCCGTTCCCGCAAATCTGCGGGAATGATTTTGAGGTGCATTTTTTTTGGAAAATAATTACGAGTACTTAGGTAATTGTTCTTAATATTTCTGCAAGCGGACTTTCGGGGACCTCGCCACTACCTGTAGCATTTATCTGAACTATGGAAAATAGTGGCTGTGCTTATTTTCAATACATTTTTGTGACTTCAAACATGATAGCATTAGTCGGAACATCTTTGACCTTAAAACATCAATAAATGGAACTGATGTTTTTAGTGGCTGTAAGATTTTTGATTATGTAACAGATTCCGATTTCCTTCTACTCGACGTTGGCTTGTTTGTTTGGTCCCTAAATGGTGTTCATTTCGATGTATACTGCTGTAAATGATCAGCGCCTTGTGTTACGCGGCCTACATAGATACATGTCCGCGGACCACCCAAGTGCGCTCATCATTGTTGATGCGATGGTTGAAAAACGATCGCCTGCGCCAGAAATTGAACAACGCCGAGATGTCCGAGATCATTGATATCATATTCATTGCATAACTCGGGCGAGCGGCCTCTACTTATCGTATTGCTTAATCTTCCCGCAAGTCACACAAAGTTCCGCTGAATTGGGAGAATCCTACTTCTAGTCCTACTTCATCGTTGATTCAATATTAATCCCCGCGCGTCAACGGGCCAAAGTTGGACCTCGGACCGTACAACCCTAATATAATTGCTGAAACCTTACACACGTAGTTAGCAAATTGGGCATGCTTCGGCATCGCGACAAAGCCGTTAAAGGGGATCTCGCCTCTGAATCCAAAACAGACTCGTCCGTGCTGCCGTTCTGAGAGCTAGAATGTGGCCTCAGACCAATTTATGCTTTCCCATTCAACTTGATACATTAAACCTCTCCCAGCTGAAACTCAGCATGCCTTTGGCATTGTGACACAGATTCATTGAAAAGGGATCTCCCCTCGGAATTTGAAACAGGCCTCACATTCGGCATAGTTTCGGCATTGTGACACAAATACATTGAAAAGGGTTCTGGCCTCAGAATTTAAAAGTCATCCATGCACTGGATCCGCACTGTATTTCTTCCCAAGAATGTGTCCCGAGACAAAGTTGTTATGGTGTTCCTATTCAACTTGAGGCCTTATACCTCTCCCAGCTCAAATTTGGCATGGCTTCGGCATCGTGACACAGCTTCGCTGAAAAGGTATCTCCCCTCGGAATTTAAAGCAGGGCCATGCAATGGATCCGTGCTGTGTTTCTAAGCAACAATGTGTCCTCAGACCAATTTATTTTGGCGTTCCCATTCAACTTAAGGCATTAAACCTCTCCCAGCTTAAATTCGGCATGGTTTCGGCATCGTGACACAGATACATTGAAAAGGGTTCTGGCCTGGGAGTTTAAAAGCGATCCACGAACTGGATCTGTGCTGTGTTTCCTCTTAAAAATGTGTCCTGAGACCACTTCCGGCATTAAACCTCCCCCAGCTCAAATTCGGCATGGCTTCTGCATCGCGACAACAATTGAAAAGGGATCTCGCAGGGAACAAGCGCAGCAGTTGCCAAAGCAGCGGCCTTACCCCGGGCCACCGAGCGAAACAAAAAAAATATAAGTACTTGTCCTGCCGCGTTCAGCGTCGGCCTTACCCACCAAGTTAAGTTCCTGCATATTTGCGGGAATGGTTTTGGGGAAGATTTTTGAGGTGAGATTTTTTGGAAATTAATTCCGTTCCCGCAGATTTGCGGGAATGGCTGTGTTGGAGGACATGAATATCTGATAATGAGAGTCGAGCTGGCGTGCAGAATAGTCCTACTCTCAATACGGTTTCCGAACCGAATCTTACCACTGACCAGCACAGCACTATAGCAAACAGAATAATATATTGCATACTGGGATCAATCAGCTAAGCAAATCAAGGTACGTAGATCCGTTCTCTGGATGCTAAGGCACCTATATGAGCTGCTGAACCCGATGTCTATTCCAAGCTCGCATTATGGTGCGCCCGACACGCGAGTTTGTTCGTGTTTGTTTGGCTAAGGTAGTTGACAGAATAATATATTGCAACTTGGGATCCATCAGCTAAGCAAATCACACTATGGAGATCTGTTCTCTGGATGCTGAGGCACCCGTATGAGGTGCTGAACCCGGTGTCTATGGCAAGCTTGCATTATGGGTGCCCATATGTCCGTGTTGGTTTGATTGGTGTTAGGGACAAAATAATTCATTTGAGGTCAGGTGGAACACTTCTTCTCCGGATGAAAAAACAAATTTATGACTTCAAATTCCATGCCAATACCAGTATGTGATTGCATCTCCACTTATCCGATGTAAAAGCCATATGTTTGTCTGCACTGAGCCACCTCCTCTTGGGTTTTGCAGCACCAGTTAAGAGTACTTATGTAATTGTTCTATTAATATCTTGGAGATGAGATTTTCCGCACCTCAATTTTTACTTGTCCATGTTTTTCAATGCAATGAAAATTGTGGCTGTGTGGAGGGTCAATTGTGGCAGTGTCTCAAGATCCATTAGATTTGAATCTGAGGGTTTCTAACTTTTTTACCTGTCGACAGTTCAATTTTCACAGGAGGCATTTTATTTTTGCCTTGCCTTTCTTAGTTTTTTTCGTTCTTCTCTCTTTATTTTTCGAGAGCTCTGCTGCACTCGCCATACTCTCCCTCAATTCTGTTTCTGCTAATGGCTTCATCCATACCACAGTTCTCCAAGTGATTTTAGGTGGATTTATGTCAAGTCCCCAATTGAGATGCTCAGAAAATAAATTTACTGCTGCCCAAGCAGCAGGAGTTTCACTGATCTTTTGGTGGTTCCTTGTAGAAACCACTCGGATAGTCCCAGAAACACGCCATGGCTTCATTCTAGCTCCAGAAAACCTTAATATTTGAATAGCACTCCGGAACCGAAAGGCTTATGATTCCTCTTACACTCAAATATAAATTGAGCTACAAAAACCACAAGTACCAGGTGTGCCGCGCCCCACGACGGCCTTTACCCCCAAGTTTATATTGGCTCATTCTCGTTGCCATCGAGTGCGTGTTTACGAGAAACACCTTTAACATGCTCGCTGATCTTGAATTACAGTTCATTTGCAACACTTGCCGAAATGTCCAGGTGTCTTGCCCAACTATGAGATGGCTCAAGTTTTGAGTCAGGGACAAAGCTGCCGAGACAATGGTAGGTTCAAAAACATCATAAAGAGAGTCGCTAGTGTACCGGATCCATGTCTGCCTGGGAAACCTGTTTTCTTCTTAGGGAAACCTGTTTTCTTCACAGGAAACCTGATTTCTACAAGGAGACACCTGATTTTCCTTGAAACGCACCTAATTTCATCTATAAGTGGAAAATCAGCGCTGAAACGAGGCCAGTTTTGTGGAAATCAGGTCTGCTTTTACGAGTACTTTATTATCTGCGACTGCCTCCCCGGCCACACTAGGTAACCGGTTTTCTTCTTAGGGAAACCTGTTTTCTTCACAGGAAACCTGATTTCTACAAGGAGACACTTGATTTTCCTTGAAACGCACCTAATTTCATCTATAAGTGGAAAATCAGCGCTGAAACGAGGCCAGTTTTGTGGAAATCAGGTCTGTTTTTACGAGTACTTTATTATCTGCGACTGCCTTCCCGGCCACACTAGGTAACCGGCCACTTGCGTAATAGAAAACTTGGAGATGGTGAAGCCTAGGATTTGGCCCTTGTGGGATGGAGCCCAACCTTTGAGGGCACTGTGTGTCAAAATTTGAGACGAATTGATGCGGCTGTCAAAGACTGTGGGAGGCTTTCTGTTTGAGGGTCCTTATAGGACAAAACATGAGTTTGTGCACTTTTCGGACACGTTTTCTTGGGATCTTTGAAGAAATCTCAAGATCTTCAAAGATCTCAACTGAATTTCGTCAACATTAAAGATCTCCAAAGATCTTCAAAGATCTACAGAGAAGTTGGTTCTTCAATCCTTTGACATCTTTTTATTGCACAGCCACACCACAGTTTTCGATCGACTTCTTTGAGCATCTACAATAAACATCCTGCTATCAGAAAGATGAGGTGCATCACCTGAAATTTCGAAGTCTTCAGAGAAAGTTCAAGATCTTGGGCGTATTTTCATGTTGATTGTTCATTGCCTTCGCAATCAAAATTTCGGGGTTGGGGTCTCAACAGCATCATCTGCCGAAGTGTCACAGTGTGATAGGTACGGAGTCAGCAGTTATTACCCAGTTCAACCACCTTCCTTTTGTGAGCATCTTATCTGCAAGGCTGTCGGTTGTCATAATACAAGTTAGTTTGAAGTGAAAGCTGTTCCCTTACTGTGGTACATCCAGAAATGAGATCCACACAACCCAAATATGCACGCTCTCTCTCTACCCTTTTCTAGGAAGCATGAAGTGAGAAGAAGTTACGAGTACTTTAGGAATCGTTCATAATCTTTGAGACCAGTTCCAAAAATCGCTGGCAAATCCTTGTCCGATTTACTGACGTTGATACTTTTAGTGGCTGTCCTTTAATTCCATTAGATTTTTGTATGCTCAATAGTGGCAGTGCCTTTTTTTCATTAGGTTTCCTCAAAGTTCATTAGCTTTGAGTAGCTGTACGCATCGTAATCCAATTCTTTGATGTGCCGCGAGTTCGATTCGCTGAGCTACAAATTCATTGTTTACACCCATTGTTTTTTTATTTTTCAGATACTCATACGTCTACTTGAAATTTAACCTCGTCATTCTTGACCCGGGTGATTTTATACAGTTGGTTATCGGTTTCTGCCCCGAATTTTTTTTTTCAAAGTAGTACGTCTTCTGTGCCCACACTCCTCCCCGATCAACGGCATTCGCCTGCTCTTCATGACAGAGCGTTCTGTGCCTGTATATTCATGAACATTTGTTACCTGGTTATTCATTGTATCCACGTCCGTTCATCCGAGTCTGTGTGCGCCTCAGTTTAGGCTACAGTTTTTTTTTTCATTTTTTGGGCTGGGTGTCGGTGCCTTTGTCCATACCTACAATTCGTTCATGCTCTGAGACCGGACACTGCGAGTCTATTTTACGATGATACCGCGACAATTTATTTCTTCTGCTCAAGTGGACTCTCGTCGCGCCCGAGCCGACTCTCAGTTTGTAATTTTCTTCAACGCAGTGATATTTGCGCTTGCGACCAGCCAATGTGCGACCATCGTCAACACCGCATCCCCGATTTTTCCCCGCAGTTTCCACTTGCAACTAAACCCTTCCAAGCGCTTAGCAGCTCCAATTTCAAGTTTACGACGAGCTGCTGAGATCGGCCGTCTATGCACTTTATATGTTCACTCACTGAATTCCTCAGCGAACGGCACCTCCTAGCAGAATGATGCCCATTTTCGCCGTTCTTCTCGATGCTGCGCCATCCACTGTACCTTTCGCACGGCGGGCTGCGTCGAGACTCCGATTTTTACGACGTCTTTCACCATGCAGTAACAAATGTCATCGATACAGTGTGTGGCAGACTGCGGGGCGTCGAGTGCGTGAGAGAGTGCGTCACGGAGCTATTTGTCAGTGGTGCTTGTAACGTCCACTTCTACTTACCACCTGTCTTTACGGGTACGTGCCATCTGACGTCGCTGGTAGTGATACAGCAAGAGGCGAAATTTTATCGGCGCCTAACATTTCGGTTCATATAGGGACGGATTTCGGAAACAGGGCCTGGAGTAACACTCGCAGAAGCCTTGCAGCAGCGTGTATCGCCCGTAACTCGAGTTCACTTGTCTGGGTACGTTCATCCAAGTATACGAATAAGGGAGTCTGATGCTATTGTTACGGAATATCACGTTAACAGCCCGATGGCGGACTCGCGATAGCAATGATTATCAGCACTTCCGTTTTCCATCCAGGCTACCCGTAAATGTCTGTCTAGTTGTCATACATGGACTACCATTTTCGAGCGTCATCTACAACAGCTTTTACATCGCTGATGCACACGTTTATTGGCCATGGACCATCAAAGGATCCACTGATCTTTCTGACCTTCATATTTTATGCAGCGGTGCTGATTTCTTTATAGCGGTCAGCACACAGCATTTGACACATTGTCCACTTCAGCTTGGCACCTTATTACAGCAGATAATGGTGTGCAAATTCAAGTCGCGTGATCTGGCCATAAGCCTGACTTACCAGTGTCTGTCTTTTCACGCCTTCTGCAATATGTTTGGGTGCTGTCAGACCAACTATAACCGGCCAGGCAGAGTCGTAACGATCTCCAAGTATTCAGTTGCGCCCGTGGTCGTATTGTGACATCACGCTCTGGCCAGCCCAAGCGTGATGTCACATTGTCCATCATTCGAGTATATGGGTTCATTCACGCCACCACCGAACTATGAGGTCAATGCGTGCATTATCAAAGTTCTAGCCAATATAACTGTAATCAAAATCACTGCGTATTGTGGCCGACGAGGATGGACCGACGCCCCTTTCGAGCATATATTCCTCCAACTATTGAGATTGCGCTTACAGATCGGGTTTTAGGGTTTTGGTTTAGGGTTAGTTGTCAGAAGGGCGTGGGTATTTGACAGAACTGATATTCCCATTTAACTTCTGGCTACTGGACGCCTCCCAAATCAAATAAATTGTTTGTTACTTCCCCTCAAACTAAAAAATTGATTTTCTGGCTCGGTGTCATCCAGATCAAGACAAAGTACACTGTTATGTCTCCACACTCTAGGTGTGTCAAGTGCATATGCGATTCATGAGGACTGAATACTAAATCCTGAAACATACGCTCCTTGTTTGGCAGGTACAAATTCAGTTGTGGACCCCTGTCTCCAGCCTCCTCAATTTTACTATCTTCTATCAACGCCGATATGCACAAGAGAATCGCCCTCCTCTTGCAGCAGGCTCAATCTGCCGACGCAGACTGCCTCTATTCTTTGTTCCGCCACTGTGACTCTCGCGAACTCTTCCTCGTCAGTACCGAAAGTCATCGCTTGTGGACAGTATGCGTTAAGATATTGCGAGACTGCGAGCCAGTGGGTCCGTTCAGTGGTCTGCTCTTTCGCTAGATAATTTTTATACTGACATGGTAAAAGTTAACACCTCCTGGAAGCGGTCTACGCGGCTGCCGATGGAATTGAAGCTATTGGTCTTGGGCTATCTCGACATTCGGGACCTATCGTCTTTGACTCTCACTCGCCGAAATTACCACTGGCTTTGTTCGCGCTACATCGAACAAGTCATGAATGGTTGCCTCTCACGCTTTCGATTGCAATTAGACAGCCTCCGATTTATGTTGGTTCACACAGACGCGCTCACTGTATCGGGTTATTTCGC
Organism: Mycena galopus ATCC 62051; assembly: GCA_014925785.1. Classification (NCBI taxonomy): domain Eukaryota; kingdom Fungi; phylum Basidiomycota; class Agaricomycetes; order Agaricales; family Mycenaceae; genus Mycena; species Mycena galopus. The sequence goes on from WIQG01000398.1 coordinate 74,103, forward strand.
TTGCAGTATGCTGATGCTCAAAAATATGCATTTCTACGGAACAAGACAGATCGATATTTTCGTATGCGGGAAAGACAATTCTATCGGAGTCGAAAAATACCTTGCTGCATCAGCTGGTTATTACCGCGTGAGTCACTCACTTGTGAGCAAATGATATAATTCATCTGTACTACAGACTAAGGTCAACACACAGCCTGCATATCATGGCCACCACCAGTCTACACACCTGCAAAGGGAGGGTCATGCTGCCAACTGTATCGTCGTGCACTGTGGTAGTCGCAATCCACGTGCCGATGTGTTTACACAGGCGCTAACCTGTTTGCACAATTGGATCTCGGGCGAAGGCTTTTTCGCCGCATACCCGGATTTGACTCTCACTCGTCGTGCTCTTATATCCCACACTTGGGTGTGGATGAATGGAAACACGTGCGATTTGAAATCCATCGCCGCTGTTGGGGAGAATGCTGAGCGGAACGGATTCAGTCTAATGCCGTATCACGCAAGTTTGACATCGGGGCCTATTTGCTCCTTGCTTCTTACCTTCATGTGGATTTTTGTCAAATGGTTAATGAGGCAAATATGATAGTCTGTGACAAGGGGGATTCAAAGGTAAAATTTTATATATGGGGTGGGGGGTCCCCAGAAGGACTTACAGCAATTTGCGGTACTTATGGCGCGGGCCAATTTTTTTTTTTCAACAGTTTTGACTAGAACACCTGCCACGGGCTCAGTTTTTCTCGGATTTCCTTGAAAATAGGCGCGTTTGAATCACATTGAAAATCCGCAGAGGATGAAGTGCCGGCTTTTTTTGATGTAATTATGTAATAGAATTTCTTCAGAAAAATCATGCCTTCCACTAGGACAGGTGTAGCACAGGGAATAATGGTCCGATTGACCTAATTCCGGAATATGTTATGTATCTGAGATGTTACCAGAGGATGGCACATTGCCATAGACAATATACCAATCGAACATCATTTCCGCTCACTTTGGCCAGGGCAATATTCATGCCCCATGAGAAGTAGAGCTCTACATTGGAATTTGACTATACCCATATCTGTGAATTTCATGATCCCCTAGAGATAGTACAGACACATAACATATTCCGGAATTAGGTCAATCGGACCATTATTCACTGTGCTACACCTGTCCTAGTGGAAGGCATGATTTTTCTGAAGAAATTCTATTACATAATAACATCAAAAAAGCCGGCATCTCATCCTCTGCGGATTTTCAATGTGATTCGAACGCGCCTATCTTCAAAGAAATCTGAGAAAAACTGAGCCCGTGGCAGGTGTTCTAGTCAAAACTGTTGAAAAAAAAAAAAAAAAAATGGCCCGCGCCCTAAGTACCGCAAATTGCTGTAAAAAAACTTTAGTCATGTATTTCAAAATGAGTTCAAATATGTTCAGAAATGCTTTTCAATGGTATCTCACACTCCAAGGGGCTTCAGGAGAGGAGTTGGACTCAATACACCAACAAAATTGCCAACATTGATGAGAACTTCCCGATTGGGCTGTCGATCTCGATCAGCCAAACCATATCAGTCGCTTAAGACGCTCACAGCGCTGATTGGCGCCATCTGAAAGTGTCTTTCATTGCCAAGGAAAAGAAAAATGTCTACCAACTATAATCAACTGACTTGTGTGATTGAGAGAGGGGAGGAGAAACAGACTGAGGGAAGGTGGGGATAGTTTTTGGGCGCACACAAGTCAACTAGACACATTTGGGTGTTGTGACTGAGTGTATGCTCCACTCCTTACTTCCATTGGGACCTTTACTTACTTTACCTTCAGATTATTTACTTACTGTATTCTTGACACTTGTTTCCCAAATGATGACTCAAGCTTGTACACAAATTAGCTGACTGAAGTGCCTTTTAATTGTTGCACTGATGTCAATCAAGCCGGCTAGATCGGTCCGGCATAGGGTGGGAATCTCCTTCCTCATAAAAAGTTGCCGAGTGGATATACATTTTTTGAATGTTGATTCCCCTTGGTCTGTGAAGTGACCCACTGAAGTCCATTGTGTGAGCATGTTCATGCAATCAATACCCGGTTGTCCGTTCTTTGGGCCCAAGGGCTGAGTATAAAGTAGTGTGCGTAGCAGTGTGATGTCACGCATACGCTGGCCAGAGCGTGATGTCACACTCACCACAAGGTGCGCAATATGTTTCAGGAGCTGTTGCCACGATCAGTATCAACCGCTCTTTAAGCAAATGGCTCCTCGGCTGTGCTATTTCTCCATATATCCATCCTCCTTTAGCTATTCCTCTGCTCTTCCTCTTGGGTTAACCCCTTCCGCCCTCGACTTGCTGTACTTTTGAACAAGTAGATACGAGAAGAGTGGGAGTGGGACTCGCCTAATTACACGAGTCACACTTTTGATAGTGAGTATATACGAAGAGTGGGAGTGGGACTCGCCTATTTATGCGAGTCCCACTTTCGATGGTCTTCGCATCAATGCACATCAAACAATCATTTCTCGGCAACGGGGAGCCGATTCCGTGTTCCACCTGGCGTTTAACACGTATTTTGGTCATATTAGTTGCACAGATCATTGAAGCTAACCCCACAAAACAAGCATTGAGGAAATGTGACTTCAAACAAAGGCAACACAAAATCGTGACGTACGATCCGAAGACCCAGCCGACGCGGTAATCTGAAAAACAACATAGTGCTAATTAAAGCGGGTTCGATCGAGGTGCAGCTTAATCCAAGTCAAGGTATCCAGTCAATTCAATGAGAACTGAACAAAATGATGTTCAGACATGCTATGACACAGAAAAAGATTTCCTTCCTTCACCAGTGTATAGCGGGTTCCCTATAAAGTCGAACGTTGTCCGAAAATGGAGTGGGGGTGTTGAACCACCTCTGAGCGCAGGACGTGAATCAAGGCTCTGGTAGGCAGAAAGCATGAGTCAGCGGGGCGCGGAATCGAAACAATTTAAGAGCCCAGTTCTCGTTCAATTCAAATATTCAACAACACTAGTCGCAGTATCGAGAGCCTGAACAAGTGAGTGAGTGAAGTTGAAATTGAAGATCATGACTTACAGAGTCCTAGTTGCACAACAGAAAAAGAGATAAGTCAGGTTGAGAATGAGGGTAAATCAACCACGTACCTATCATTCAACCAATCGCGCCATAAGCGGAAACTGAAAGCCGAAATGACTGAGTGGTAAAAAATGCGGCGGCACCACAACAATGAGTCTGAGCAAGGAAATAAGTCAGTCAAGTAACTGAGGTTGAAGATGAAGACCAAACAAGTGCGTCCGTACTTGAACTTCGACCAGAAAATTAAGATAACTATTCTTATTCAATAGCTTAAAGACGAAGGAAATAAATAAAAACTGAAGGCCAGCACATCCCAAATGCTGTGACAGAGCCAAAAGATAAGTTAAGTTGAAATGAACAGATAGCACATACCGGTATTTCAATTGAACCCAACGCCAATCCATCACCCCATTCAAAGCTCCAAAACCAACACGAACCTATGATTCCAATCGCACCATTACTGAACGAAGGAGTAGTAGGTGAGTGAAGTGGAACTGAAAGCCAAAATGACCGAGTCGTAAGAAACTGCGGTGGCAGGGCAGCATAACAAAAGAGTCTGAAAAATGAGAAAGGGTCAGTCAAGTTGAAAACTACCAGTATGAAAAAAAGGCAGTGAGGTTGAAGGCAAGGAAAAATGAAGCTCATTGTTCCAGTATAGTCGTGCAGTAGCCAACTCGAGCTGGTGTAGTGGCGCAAGAAATTGCGTGTGCGGGCCCGCAGACCGGCATATGACACTAATTCGTACACAAACTGGCACTCAGGACTTCTTTGCTTCCACGTGTTGGTCACCAAAATGCTCCTAATCCACTATGGACTCGCCTACGCATGAGTGGGTGCCCAGGCAATTACATGAAGTCGGAGCAGTCAATTGCCGTTTGGCCCTGCGAAGATTTCATTTCAGCCAGAGCAGGTGGAAATCATCGGCCACCAGCGGGGATTGATTGCGCATCAGTGCATCAGTCGCACCGCTGATGTATTTGCCCTCAGTCGCACTCCGTAGCAGAGTTGAGTCCCATTAATGGGACTGAGTCGCACTTTTCAAGTACTGGAATGGGACTCGTTGAGTCCCACTCCGACTAAAATCGTTTTTACTCCTTTTGAACACAGCCTTTTCATTTGCCGCGGAACAGCTGACCCGAGCGCAGTTCTTTCTTGACAGGACGCAGCGGATCGCAGTTGCTGGCTACGGCGCGGCGTGATTCTCGGCCGCCAGGCCACGTAGTTCTCTCGGACAATTCTCGACATATAAAAGCGGCGCTACTGTTCGTAATGCTGATTTTTTGCCCTCTTATTTCGTAACTCGAATTAACTCTTGATCTGATGTGCTTTCTTGACACTTCTGTCCGCTGCTGAGATTAGCCGCGATTCTTTATATCTCTTTGCGCACGTCCCCATCTGATTTATACCCTTCCTACCGCCTCACCTATGATCCTCATTTCGGGGCGTCAAAGTTTCTCTGCGCAGTTTCATTTTACGGTTGAAAACCCGATGTGGCTCAATAGCTGACTCGGACGTGCAGTGTTTCTTGACAGAATACTGTTAGCTAGGCTTTTGCAGCTCCGCAGCCTGCTGATTTTGATCAAGCCGGGAAGCCACGTAGTCCTCCCTCTCGACATATAAACAGGCAGCATTTCTTTACGCTCGGGCTAGCAATCTTTCGCTCCGTTTTCATCCCTCAATTTACTGCTGCTGTCTTCAAATCAAGACACTTCTTCTGATCTGAACGCTTCCGTCTTCGTCTCAGGGTCTTCCTCTACTATCTGTGAAATCGAGACTGCTCTGCTAATGCTTGGGTATCTTCTCACCTGCTCTGCGGAATTTCCTTAACTAGGGATCTTGCATGGAATCCTTCTCGGCCCCGCTGGTACTAATACAATCTTTCCATGTGGGATTTTAGCGTGGATCAATTTCATTTCGTTCTACGCTACCGGATGCGGTGATCCCTCTTTCTGGTTGTTTCACAATCCTTCGGACTCCCAGGAACCCATGGGGTGATATTCTGGGCGTCCAGCTGCCATTGCTACATTCACGTTCAATCTCTGTTGTCTTTTGTCCACGGCTGGTTGATTGACTGGACTGCTCTGTTGCTCTGTTTTTCGACGCGAAACTCCTGGGAATTTTATCCATGGTGTCGACGGCTCGTGCTTGATTCTTGAAGGCAAGACATTGCGATGTAGTGTTATTCCAGTAATTACATCTGGACTCTTCAGCGCAGGTTTATCGTTTATGATGATTTTTCGATCTTCTATTTGTATGTTGAAATGATTCTTATATTATCCGTGGCTTCATTTGTTGTACTTATACCGGAGCGAAGCGGAGGTCGTCTTGCATTACTTTACTCTTATTACAAAATTACGCTGTCTGTCCGAAGCTATTTAAATTTCAACTCCGCCGCCATCCCAAGCTTCTTCGACTTTCCCGTCCGCTTTTGCCGATCTGCCGGCCAATGCCGACGGCGCTCCGTCTCAATCGACTCTGATTCCTCACACTGAAAACAGAAAAGTTTCATGATACACAAAAACTGACAATGAAACCTGAGGCAATTTTGTGATTGGTCCCGGAAAATGCCGGACCAATGGCAAAATTGCCTCAGGTTTCTGTTACGGTTTTTGTCCATCATGAAACCTTTCCATTTTCGGTGTGCCTATCTGACCTACTAGCATCTGATCCTTATCAACTTCGATTCATTCATATCAACCTCGATTCACTGCTACTCGGATCCTTATCACGGGCAGTTTTGGTTTCATGACGCTCACCATGTGCTCAGTTTCTTGCCCACTTTAAATCCGCCCTTACACTGCGCGCCATGTCAGCAGCCTCTGTCGCACCACCAGAACATTCCTATTACAGAAACCGATGTTGATTACCATCAACGGATGAGGCGCGACGCTCAGCGACAGCGCCGTGCTCAGGAGGATGATGTCAGCCGCGAAACAAGGCGGAAACATAATACAAATGCCCGTAGGTCTGCGCGGCATATTTTCCCTCAAGACCGACGCAAGGAAATTCGACAAAATGATACCGCTGCGCATACCGCCAACCGGACAAGGCCTACTGAAATTCACTGATGGGGTCGGGTTGCAGCTCTCAACCTTTCCCATATTCCGACGCCCTTGCGCCTTCGGTGGGATAGAAATTGCAAAATATACGGCATCAAGGTGTGATGCCACTTTCACCCGGCCACTAGCATTCATTCATCATTGCATCTCAGGCGTTAACAGGGGAGCGAATCCCCAATCAGTGCTTCGTTTGCGGGCCCAAGGGCACGCACTACCACCATTCCCTTCTTCATCCTCAAATACGACAGCCACATTGACTTGGAGTTCTCCACTAGTGTTCAACTCTTCCAATATCTTTACAAATACTTTTTCAAAGGCGTTGATGAAGCGAATTGGAAAGTGACGGAACAATCGGCCTCTGGATCGAATCCCCAATTCAATTCTCGGCGAAAGCCGGTGGATCAAATACGAGACTACGAACGAGGTCGTTATCTCTCTTCCATCGAAGCAGCGATGCGCCTTGCATCATTCCATATCTCTGAGAAAAGTCCCGCGGTTAAATGTCTCCCTGTCCATCTTCCTGGGCGACAGTATGGTCAAATGGCACGAAGTAATGGCTCCGAATCCGATGGCACGCTCTTGGTCAGATATATGGCACGACCCCATCACCCAGAGTTGGATTCGCTGTCCTATGTTGATTTTGGCTTCAAATGCCGCTTGGAAAAACATGACCAGCAGAAGGACTTACACCCGCTGCAGGTGCTTGAGGATGAATATCCTGGAAGGCCGAGAATGCGCATTCGATTCTATGAGCCAGATCACGTTGGTGTTTCCGCATCCAGATGGTTTATCCGCGTCATGGCGACGTCTTTTATCTTCGCGCACTTTTACTTCATCGCAGCGCCCGAGACTGGGCTGACCTTCGCACAGCTGATTGAGTCATATACAGCACATACCAAGAGGCAGCGCGAGCCATGGGACTTTTTGATAATCGTGATGAAGGAATAATGACGTTTGTGGAGTTGTTAGATAGTGGGGCGGCACCTGCTCAACTGCGTTGGATATTTGCCGTCCTCGCAGCGGAGGGAACGCCGGCACTCGCGATCTCGAACACTCACGAGCAGTCCCTGGGAGCAGACATTATGGATTCCCTCCTTCGCACAACCCCGTCTCCGAGTCCAATCTGGTCAGAAACGAACTCTTGCTCTCAATCCAGTTGTTATTTCGCGGTCTAGGGAAATCTTTGGCAGAAATCGGTCTTCCTGAACCAGTGGAATAAAAACGAGAGGTTGACGCCGAGCGCTTGCGGTGGGGTGGGGACCGCGGCAATCTTTGCGCATTCAGAGATGGGCTCACAGGAGAACAGGTGAACTCAACTTTTCTGATGGCATGATATCCACTGAGAATCATTGATAGAGAGCGGTCTACGATCGCATCATGCACATCACAACACTGTATAATCCACCGCCCATTCATCTCGACGGCCGTGCTGGGCGTGGAAAAACCTATTTCCTTTATCCTGTGATTGGTGCTCTGCAAAAAAGTAATGAGATCATTCTGCTCTCTGCTTCATCCGCACTTGCAGCCAAAAATTATCCAGGGGGCTGAACAACACATTATCTCTATGGTATCCCGGTCGATGAATATAACTCTCACCTCAAGTCCCCAGTTGGTCCCCAGAATGACCGCGCGAGATTACTGCTCGCCTCGAAATGTCACGTCATTGATGAAATAGGCGGACTCCATTTCAAGGCATTCGGCTGTGCGGATCGCCTCATGCGTTGTCTGACAGGTTCCTCTCATCGTGTCTGGGGTGGGCGCATGTTAATCACAGTTGGAGATTTTCGCCAGGTATATCCACGCTCACTGCTATTCATTTTTAACCGCACTGAAACTCACCAGGTCACACCTGTGGTCAGATTTGGCGGTGTGGAAGGGTGGGATGGACTGCTCGTTGATTTCCCCTGTCCCACTATCTCACTGCTTAGTGTTCGGTAGATCACCAATCATGTCGTACATTTGTTCCGTACATACACATGTCAACCACACACCTTTTCTCCCACAAACCACCACCATCCGACGCGACCAGTCACTGCGTTCCGACCCCTCCTAGACAGACTTTGTCAGTCTGTCTAGCCTCTGTCTAGCCTCTTTCTAGCCTCTGTCTAGCCTAATTCTAGCTGCCAGACAGACCCTAGACATCTGTCTGGTGGCTGGAATTAGGCTAGACAGAGGCTAGACAGAGGCTAGACAGACTGACAAAGTCTGTCTAGGAGGGGTCGGAACGCAGTGAGTGACAAGAGAGCTTCACCGTGAGCTCGTCGCCAGTGAACACCTTCTACCTCTACACCACATTAGCGCATCTCCCGAGCATTTATCGAGCCGCACCCGTATCTCACGCCCACACGGCATATTTCTCATTTCACACCCGACTTCCATTCCACGCGTCTACACTATTTCCGGGACCTTTCGCCCAGTTTCTGCTTCACCAGTACCCTCCAGTATCCGGACTACCGACCCGACATTCTGTTTACCAGCATTGAACTCCGTTCTGCAACAGCGGAAGAACTGCAATATGCCAGGCATCCATCTGCACTCAAGCAGCTTTCTCGCACTTCGAAATTTTGAGGCTGAATACGTCGATGCAGCAGCACGGAGATCCTGCTTTCTCTGCTTTCCTCGATGAAATCGGCGATGACCACCTTCATGAATCGGTCGATCTTGGTGCAATGCGACACACGCATTCCGCACAGGAACTCATTAATTTCGTCTTTCCTCCCACCATCCTGGCAGCTCCCGAGATTTGTATTCCACGAGCTATCCTCAGCCCCTTCAATGCATTCGTGGATGAATTCAACACATTCAATCTTCAAACTATACCGGGAGATCCCTATGTTTACCACAGCAAAGACTGCGTTGATGATGATCTTGACGGTTCAAATGGAGCTGTATTTGCGGATCCCGAATTCTTGAACTCCCTTACCGAGCCAAGCATTCCTCCTCATGAGCTGGTTCTGAAAATTGGCACTATTTGCCGGATCACTCGGAATTTCGATGCCTCTCGTGGGCTCACCAAAAATACCCCAGTTATTGTGCGGAATCTCCTTCGGCACAGTGTCGAGATTGAGACAATTTCCTACTCGGTGAAACGGTCGCCACTGGCCCAAGGTTGAAATGTAGTACTGCAGTAGTCCGACGAGCTCCGTGCCAAATGATAGAATGTGACTGTGTTCTGGATAGGAAAATCCAGAACACTCAAACTAAACATCAACCACATCTAACCAATCTACCACAACCACATCCATGTTCTACCAAGGAGCACAGTCGAGTTATGGGGCTTTGTGTGCCGATAGAAGACACACGGGAGCCAAGCTGACCATCCACGCTGCTCTTGCAACACAAATCCAGAAAACCCGCAGGTAAACACAAGTTCAAGAGTTTATGGCTCTTCAACTTTGGACCCACTACTTCAGAAGCAACAAATCGCAACATGTCCCAGGTTTGTACACAGACAAGGTTCAATTTATAGTTTTGCAACTCTGGGTCACCCACTCCAACCTCGGTTAAGAGCAGTGAACCAAATTGATATGCAACACGCAACAAATCCGGAACACACACTCACAGCACGGTAGGACTACAGCCTTTAAACCCGTCTGCTACGTTGAATACAAATCCGGAACACACACTCACAGCACGGTAGGACTACTGCCTTTAAACCCGTCTGCTATGTCGCAACACACAAGGGAAAATCCAGAATAAAGCTAATTGATTGATTATAACTCGAAAATACAAGCAGGTCCTTTCAGACTAGCCTCGATGAATCAAGCCGGAAGCCCCGCCCTTCTTTACTCGCTGGAGAGACCATCAGTCATCTCCGCATTCAGCATCCGGGTAGGGGCTCCGTGCCATCTTCCTACAGACTGTGCTCCTTATATACTGTACAATTTAATGTATTATTAACTACTGAATTGAATGAGTCAAAGTGTTCCCCTGAATGTCATATGTGTTGCCTGTTCCTGTAACTAATTCGATCGGTGAGCTATTCTTGGAAGCCAGTTCGTGAACTTTGCGGTTTTCCCTTCTGGATGACCAGCTACTGAAGAACTTGGAGTCTTGCCCTTGCCAGGGACACCCTGTACTTCTCAGTAGCTCTAGTATTCACTGAGCATTGCCCAAAAGAACCTTTGGTCTCCAGTTGCCAAGAGACCCTATATGTCCTGTGGTCGACTTTAATTCGATCACAGTTGCACTGCGATCAAACCCAGTTATTCTTGGATACCAGTATGTTAAGTTTGCGGATTTCCCTTGGGAACAGCCAGATATTGGAAAGCTTCGAGTAAATCCCTTTCCAGGGACACTAAACACTTCCCAATAGCTTCAGTATTGCCTGAGTTCTGTCCAAACGAACTTCTTGTGTTCTAGTTGCCAAGAGACCCCTATATGTCCAGTGGGTGTCTTTAATTCGATCACAGTTTCACTGGGATCAAACCAAAGATAATTCGGACATGGTAGGTTTCCCTTCAACTTGAGCAGCTCTACAGAAGTCCAGACAGCGAGCCCTTTCAGTGGACACCCTGAACTCCTCTCTAGCCTCAGTAGTTCTTGAGTTATGAAGTCAAGACTTCTAGTTTCCCAATTGGGACGATCAATATATGATCGGAGTGATTCCGGATGTACCCATCTCGGATATATTCGGAAATATCGGACATAACAAGTCCAGATCACATGTCTGATAGACACTCCTTCAACATCGCCTGTTCTGGATCTCAAAAATCCAGAAACTGCACAAGTTGAGGATGCCTCCAAATGCGTGCCCTCAGAGTGGAGATTATATTCCCTGATGATCATTTGGACTATCCGCAACCTCCTGTTGATGATACGACAGTGGGATCCAGTACCAGTGGCATATTAGTTGGAGGTACCCAGTATGTGTGTTTTCTGGATACTCATCCGCAACCAGTTCCGGATTGGGTTTTCAATGTGCTATGTGAACTACACTTGTAATGCATGAAATATGCAACTTTCAAGCTTGGGCGAATTCACTGCTTATCATCGGTCGGAGGGACAATGGTTAATCCCGTATGCGAACTCCTTTTCTACGATGTGTCGATCACACTGAAGAAAATCTAGATCCGCCTTCATCTACCTCGTATCAATGTTCATTTTCAACCAGTTGGGTTCAACTTCATCGTTCATCGAAAACAAATCCCACTTGCGCTATGCTATGCGACGAAAAAACTGGGCCTTGATTTGCGACGTCTAGTGTTCTCACATGGACAACTCTACTGATCGATGACCCGACTCAACCAATGTTCTGATTTTGAGGTACGAGGATGATGCATCTACCTCGACCACCAATATCGTTTGGGAGGAACTTTTATTATCGTAATGTTACCCTGTACGGCGTGATTCCCAATTAAAACACCATCAACCGAAGTGCAAAGCGCCCCACCGCGCTCCTGTCACCCTCTTTATATAAAACAAGATCTGCCGTCGCTTCGCTCCGGCGGGAATTCTTGAAAACATGTGCGCTACTGTGTCGGGCTGCACCACACAGACAGGAATTCCAGGATGGTAGGCTCGCATATGGAAGCACATCGTACAGGACCCACGTAATCGACTTCAAAAAGAAGTGTCATTTGACATTGCATGACTATGTACTACATATGTGCTGGTCGGCAGGAGAAATGCAAGGGGAGGAGTTGAAGGTACACGGAGATATAAATTTACAAACCACGATAATTAGCATAGGTGGGTTAGAGTATCCTTTGAACATTCAAACAATCGCTACTTTCTCGAAAATTGGGCCGGCTTCGCACCTTTAGTTAAGAGTGAATCGAGGGAACTCTCACCAAGAAATATCACCAAGAAATTGTTATTCAATCGAAACCTGTCAAAGAACGTTGATAATTGGTGCCACAGCTAAGGCACGATAGAACATCAGACTCACGACGAAGCTTGGATTTTATCAGGAAGAATTGGAGCCATACATTGCGTATCTTCCAGCCGCCTGGATTTGTTTTGCCAGTACGCCGCATATCGCGAGATTGAATTGGTGCACGCGGGGGGTCGCAAAGCGGTAGGTCGACGACCTGGAATGTTGCAGCAAACTGTCTCGCCGTGTGGGCTGCGAAAATCGAATTTCAACCAAGAAAATACTTCGGTGTTGAATAAAAGCTCGCAAATTGATTTATTATCGGATCGCCGACTGGCGAAGACAACCGGGGGACATGAATGACTACCTCAATTTCGAGTAAATCCACAATGCGGCGGGAGGCGATGATTAGAATGAAAAGATGAAGCGGAGCGAGAGGAGTGTACTCAATGCTGGTCTGTACGCCGTGCTGATCGATAAAGGTCGGAGGAGAGGGGCAAGCACCACCTGAATTAACAGGAACTGAGGGCGGTGTTGTTAGACTGCCAGGATCGGTGGGCACGAAAGTTTGAGGGCGTTGGAGATATCCGAGCAGTCTGTTAGCGGTTGACCATAGAAGAAGTGATCAAACTCACTATTCAATCTACTGCGACTCGTAGGGGAAGGGGAGATAAGCGAGATGGATTGAATCAACTAACCGGATGCTTACTGCCGAGAGGGTCATCTAGAGTACTTCACCCCAAGCCTCACCATGCTGTTGGCTGAGCTTTTTCTTCTGCGTCTGGAGACAGCGTGCCTCAGTGTACTAAAAACCTCGGGATAAGTAAGGAAACGACCCACATTGGAGGAAATTCAGTGTATAAGGAAGTCGCAAGTGAGTAAATGCATATTAATCAGGGTTCAACACAAAATAACAATAATGGCCGCATTAGCAGATCGTAATGGGATCCAATAAGAGGCAACACTTACCTCAACGAGCATCGTCTGTTTTCGAAGCGAGAAAAAGACCTCGGAAACATATTAAAGCTGACCGAACAGACGATGTAAGTTAAATACTTGTAAAGTTGAAATCCTAATGTGACCTGGGGACAAAAGTGAGTTCAGCACATAAGGTCTTTTTGTGTACATTGTGCCGCTACGATACCCCTCTCAGTTATTTGCAGAGACAACACACAAACGAAACCACGCAGACGAAGCGACAATGCAAAACAGGCGGAGATGATGGGGTCGGGCGGAAAGAATGAAACCAAAGAGACCGGTTCTTTTGAACGGAAATTAAGAGGCTGATCGGCGAGGTCGAAAATAACATAGTGGCGGGTCCAGTTTTCTGGGCCGAAGTTCATTTCGGACGTAGCCGTTAGCAAGCAAACCCTGAGAACACGTCGGATGGGAAATAGGATGCCCAGATAGAAGCCGCCGGAATAGCAGTGAAGAATACAAATAGGTGCAATGTGGTACGAGGTGCCTGTAATACACGAGTTATATGAGTTGAAGCAGAGATGCTGGGAGTGAAAGCAAAGGCATGTTCAATCCGGACAGCTTCCGTTTGAGTGGTTCTTGAGCGCGAGAAGGTTCGCTGTGTGATTGATGTTGAGATGGCCACCAAAGCTAAAATGTGATGCCGCAGGGACAAATCGAGCGCTGGCGGGCGCTCCGTCGAAACCAAATAGTCGTATCGCGGGAATTGGCGAGGTGTGAGAGAGTAATGTGGTGCGGTTATAATGGGATGCTGCGTCATCGCACCCGAAAGTTAATTTCGAAGCCAGCCAACTTCTTTCAGTTGAACTCAAACTCAAATTGAACTTGAAGGTCAACCAAAATGGCAAAGCAGGAAGGATACAATGGGGGAAATATACCCTGCGATTTGAGGTTGTCTTCATGGGAGTTAATTGCTGTGGCTGTTAGTGAGAATTGAGAGCTGATAATGATCTGAGAAGCTCGGGAAATGGCGAGGTGTGGGAGAAAAAGAAGAATGCAAACAGATGCACATAAAATCAGTGCATCTGCTTAAGATATGAGTAATTACGTGTGTCCGTCTGTCTGAAGCCTTCAAACTCCGACGACTCCGCCAGCTCCGCACTTAGTTCTAACTGCTGAATGAATCTCAGCTTGATCTATTGGGGACTACAAGTTAACCTTGAGATAGTATCAATTCCTCCATCATCTTCCACGTTGTTTGTGACTTCTCGGGAGTTTAGGAAGCGAGCTAGGAGATAGTCGCTCGAACGGGCCGCGATGACAATTCCGACTCGGCAGGCACTGCCGCTCCCACACAGATCCCTCCCTTCACTTCTCTGTCAAAGCGTGGATTATGCGGCTTGAGCGAAGTTCAAAAAAAGATAGTCCGTTCCCACCCTGCGCATTACAGGTCCCCTGACCAGTCGAAGTGGGGGGTCGCGAAGCGGCCCACCGCGCTCTTGTTGTAATTTGTAATTAAAATTGTAACATCGGTCACATCTGCCCTGCCTTCTCTCTCCTCTCATCATCTGCTATGTATCTGCTCAAAATTATATCTGCTTTTCTGTGTGCATTGTGGATATGCTATATCCATATGCACTTGGGGTGTTCCCCTGTGGAACGCAGTTCCAAACCGGTCTCAGTACCGTCCAGAGAGATTTCACCCCTGTCTGAAATGAATACCACCTCGTACCCTGCCTGCGTGCCGGCGTACTTTCTTCTCGAAGCGGGAGCCTCTTGCCCATCAATTGTTGAATTTTCAATCACAACCAGTAACATGGCCTCTTCGCTGTGGAACAACATACCTTTGCGCAATAATTATCTATCTGTGATTTCATCTGTAGGCAGTGCGTCCCGTTGGCATTTGCTGTTGGCTCTTGGATGGTGTATGCAACAACATCTTGTCTATGTGTACACCGACATTTCGCTCCAACATCATTGAGTTCGCATGCGCATTCTCCTTCATTTATTGGCCCGAAATTCGACCATCAGACACGATTGGACAGCGAGGTATTCGTTGTCCAACAACGGCCGTGTCTCCTCGTTTAATTGTGCCTGTTTCGTGGACACATATATTCATACCCGCAAATGGGTTAGTTTTATTTCTCATGTCTGTTCTCGAGGTGCATCTTTTTACTACTGTTGTCGCAGTTCCCCTCCTGCTGATATTTTATACAACGGGCCTCGCCAAGAAAGATCATTTGGCTGCTGAATTGAACCCTTTTTTGGTTGGTAATAGTCGCAAGATGAACGATGGCGATACTGCCAGATTCCAGACTCACATGTTGAGTTCCGACGTGCCCGATAGTTTGCAGATTGGCCCGAATATAATGCACGCTTCTGTTGCTCTGCGTGTCCTCGCTCCGAAGTTAACCAAGGCTCAATTGCTGGTAATCGGAGGTGTACACAACATACCAATGAAACCGCGCATGAGTTCTGATGAGCACAAGACCGCGTTGGAGAATCATAGGTGTAATTCTCCAACTGTAACCATATTCCGATACGCCACCAGGCAGCAGAAGACCGCCGAACACACCATCCGGCGGACTTCTAGAAGGGACCGTGCTCGCACAAAGTAGCAGGTCAAATATAGCCAAGTGTTCAAGCTACACCGAGATCTTGAATCGGAGGCGCCATCTGTTGCCGACGCTGAACGTGAATGTTCATTCCCTCCTGCACCAGCTTCCGATGAGCTTCGTGAAAGCATTATCCGTGACTTTTGTGATGAACTCGATCCATCCAATTTTGTTGCGGCTGGCTGCGCCGTTTGTGGGCGCCTCACTCCGAAGAAGCAATTAACGACCAAGGATGATTTGATGTTGGACTGGGATACACCAGTCTCTGAGGAATGTACTGTGCAAGAGAAATTCAATCTCGACAACCCAGTAGAGTGCATGTCTGGCCCGGTGTTTGCTGAAGGATGTACAGATGTCTGTGTAGAGTGTGAAGGTTCTCTCCATCGAGGCACAGTCCCGCTTCACTCACTTGTTAATCATCTTTGGCTTGGGGCGGTCCCTTGGCAACTGCAAGACCTGATGTTTGCGGAGCAGATGTTAATTTCCAAGGTTCGACACAATTGTTGTGTCGTTCGGGTTGCTTCCGGGCGCGGCAAGCTGGTAGGGAACGCAATAATGTTCTCGACTCCAGTTGCGAAGGTGTATAATAGAGAGGTTGCGGTGAGCCACCAGATTCACCGGGAGCCACCCAGTGGCTCTGATGGCATGCGGTGGGGAGTGGCTACCGCATTTGGTGATGACTGGATATATGACGTCAAAACACTTGTTTTTCTTCGCTTCCATCCACTTCACGCCCATGCAGACCCATACATCATCTACGAGAGCAAAGGAGCCGGCTGTAGACACTTGAATCACTGATATATTCACCCAATGCCAAGGAAATGACCTTCGCAGACTAGTGAATTGCATTCAAGCCTCCAAGATAGCTTAGAGATACCTATTGAGGACACCCAAGCAGCCACCAGATCAGCCACCAAATGCGGTAGCCACTCAGCACCGTATGCCGTCACAGCCACCGGGTGGCTCCCGGTGGCTTACCACAACCTCTCTAATGTACTGCCTTTGTCGCAGGATGCGTTCAGTGAGGTACTTGCCTTTGTGTTTCTTGGCTCTGCCAAGCCGACTGGCGCCGATTTCGCACGTACACCCATGTTGGTACGCCGTCGTAGGGTTCAGGATGCTCTCGATTGGTTGAAACTCAATCACGAAGATTATGACTGCCTTACAATATCGAAGGAAAACCTTGAAGCTTTGCCTGAGAACGGGATCCCTTGCGGAGTAGACTGGAAGCAGACGGATTCTGACTCTTCTAATCTAGTCCCAGAAAGTATGAGTGTAGACAATAATGGGGAAGAAGACAAAGAAACGTCTTTGAGTCCTTGTTCTTTCTCGGTTGCTGGACTGACCGGCGAACAATACGATTTGGACGACATGCGGACTCTCAAAATTAGGGCATTGGACCATCTGAAACGCGGAGGCAAGACGCTTGGCGTAGGCTATTCAGAGGAACCCGAGTCCACGTTTCACATACAATCGTATCCCCAGATGTTCCCTTGGCTATTTCCTCATGGATTAGGTGGCATTGGCCATCCTTCGCACAAGTTCAAATTGTCTGCAGATGCTCATAAAAAATGGCTTCTTATATATCACGATAAACATTTTCAGACTGATCTTTATTTTCCCTTAGTCGCTTTCAACAAATCTCAAATACAGACGTCTAAGACTGGAAGCCACATTTAAGTAGATCGCACATCGTTCGAAGCTATCGCCGCCAAACTAGTGAGCGTGGATCGCGACGTGTTAGGTGACCTGGCGCGTCGCCTGGAGAAAGGCGAACATATCAAGTCTAAAACACCTGCTGAGAAGGCCTGTTTCAATTTATTAGAAGAACTTGAGCACGTAGGCGGGCATGTTCAAGGGTCCATCGCTTCCAAAAAAAAGATGCGGTCCAAAGTATGGTCTCTCATATCTTTCAAAGGTGCTTCTTCCTGGTTCGTCACATTTTCTCCTGTGGACAACAAGCACCCTTTATGCCTCTACTACGAGGACAATAAGATAGAGTTCAGCCCAGCTTTACAAAAATCCGATGAGTGTTTGAGGTTGATATCTCAGAACCCAATAGCTGCTGCTAGGTTTTTTCATTTCACAACTCAGTCTTTCATCAAGAATATTTTGGGTGTAGGCCTGAATCGGTCCGGTTTGTATGGCGACACAGACACAGGTTATGGAACAGCAAGGTAGACTTACCTTGCACATGCATATGCTCATTTGGATAAAGAGTGCCTTGTCTCCCCAAGAAATTAGGAAGAGAATGTTAGACCCAGATCAAGGGGGGGTCGGGATCAAAATTCCGTATGTGGGGAAGGGGGGGCGGCCCATGATGGGCTGAAAAAAACTTTTCAGTACATAAAGTTTAGAGCTTCAAAATGGCCCATAGACCATGAGAGGGGTGTTGTATGGTTGTAGTGAACACATATAAGTGCCCAGGGACTGTACAGAACAAGGTTTATTAGCCTGAACCCACACTTTCCGTGATTCAAGTCAAGTTGGGGTCAATTATGATTGGTTCTCAGGTCAGAAATGATTGAGCTGTTAGAGTGCAGAATGTTAAATCTATAACCTGCACTCATTCTATGGGACAGACAAGTCTGATTAAGCCCAACAAAATGCTAGGAAATAAGCCGGAGAGCGGCGGCTGGGCGCGGAGAAGCCGGCCCGGCCCCAGGGGTGGGAAACTCTTTCCCTATAAGGAAGGATCAGGAGGGGGGGGGGTCAGCTTGGGGTCGAAAAAAACTTTTCAAACCTATATCCGATTTTCAAATCCCAACTTCCCCTTGACCCAGAAGGCGCGTTTCAAGTGGAAATGATTGCATATCTAGATTCGTGTCATGTCGGAGAGTTCTCCACTGGCACTCTGGATAATGTAAATTCAAAGGTCCCTTACAAATCGAAGCCGCGTATGGGTTTACACGATGTAATGGCAGACAATGACCCGATTGTTGTACCTCTGACATGCGAAGATTCCACCCAAACACTTCCAGTTCTGCCTCCCCTTAAATGCGGTGAGTGCTAGTCTGAGAGTAATCACGGGCCTCTTGTTGGCGGACCATCAAATTACGTAAAAGAGTGGCTGTACCTACGGACATTCTTTCTTTTGTATCGAAATGAATACGCACTACGAATATCTTGAAATATTTATTCGTGTTCATGAAGCAAAATTGAGGAGATCTTCCAGCAAGAAGCAAGTGTTGTACCGCCCTTATCCTTCCAGCCAGAATCAACCGAAAAACTGCTTAGACAATACCGTGTGAACAAACTCATCTCATATCATTACAGCAGCTGCACCTTTTACTTATTTGTAAGGGAATATTTCGTTCATTGGAAGATCTTCTATAAGCTCAAATATTTGTGGAATTATTGCCACAGAAAGCGTCTGAGAACAAGACCGCAAAATAGTGATTGGTCCCTTATATGTAATCTGTCGGTCCGCCAACAAGCGGCCCGTGATTACAGCTAATTGCAGTACCTAAGGCGCGGATTAAAATTTTCTGTTTTGGGATGTTTTCAAAGAATTCCCGATATCTCAGTCAGTTCTTCACCGATTCACATGAAAACTATATAGATCTACTCAGCTAATTCATACGCAATTAGTGATAGAAAGGAATCCATGGAAATATTATGTATTTGGAATTTTCTGGTTTTGGGCTGTTTTCACACCAAAAGCTGTCTAGCATTCTGAGAACATATCCCAGTGGTCTGATATATTGGGAAAGACAACATGTATAACTGAGGAAATTAGTGATAGAGCCAGAAACATATGAGATTCCTCAATAAATACAATATTTACAGTATCTTTCACAGCCAAAACTGGTGAATGTATCTGACAGAGCTGCAGGGACTGTAGAGTAATTTATCCCTATTTCTGGCTCTACCACTAATTTCTTCCAGTTATACTTGTTGTCTTTCCTCAAATAATAGGCCACTGGAACATGTTTTCAGCATGCTAGATGGCTTTTGGTGTGAAACAGCCCAAAAGCAGAAAATTCCAAATACATAATATTTTCATGGATTTTTACATATCACTAATTGCGTATGAATTAGCTGAGTAGATCTGTATAGTTTTCATGTGAATCGGTGAAAAACTGACTGAGATATCGGGAATTCTTTGAAAACATTCCAAAGCAGAGATTTTTGATCCGCGCCTTAGGTACTGCAATTAGCTGTAATAACAGACCATATACAGATACATCTTGATCGTCATCTGTATATTGGTTCTGTTACAGAGACTAGGTGAGTCCTGTGAGCCGACAGAGTGCTCTCATTTAGAAGATACTAAAGAATGGTAGGGTAAATTTGAAGAGAATGTGGATGACCTTTAGTCTCTCGTAGACAGACACTACAAACGATTTTACCTCGTACCTCGGTTGTTTGTAGTCTGTTGATTATGTTAATCACTTGATTGTTGGCCACTCTTATTAGCAATCTTCGCGTGACATCATATGCGGGACAAAGACGCGTCGCGTCTTCCTCGCTTCCACGGCCCTCCCTCGGCCCAGTACACGTGTCGAACCATCTCAGGTAGCCATCAGAGTCAACGGATGGACAAAAATTCGATGTGGTTTATCAAGACGGCGTTTTTCGCGGTTTTTCGCACCTTTCCGATGACATTGCTCTCAAATGCAGATTGCAAGCAGATTGGCGGAATTTTTGAGGGACAGAACACGCTGATACAGGCAGATTTTATTCAAAGACACTGAGCAGGATCGAAAAAGCACGCATTCGCTATCTAGACAACGATAACCACTACGTACTAGAAGCTCAATCACATCCGTCTGGAACGCTCTACAGCTATCTGATATGTGACGAACTCGGCACGGAGCGAATACGTTGGGGAGGAGGAGTAGATAGTTGCGCACTCGTTGCGCTGCTTCGACGAGGTTGATCTATGGGCCTTCGTAGCCCCAAAGCGACTCCACGCCGTTCTCCACACCGCCATGGTCATGCGCGCCCATAGCATATATACCTTGGATGACGACTTGTTCAGCATCTAAACGATTCTGTGCGGCGCGCGTGAACACTGTTGAGAGAGAGAGACGTACCCAGAGTACAAATAGTCGGCAAGGCTCTGCGCATTGCTATTGATAGCCTCTTCGAATGTGACGCCTGTCGAGAATGTGCAGCTCTTCTGGTTGCCCTCCCACGTGGTGTAGCCCGAGCCGGGACCTGACAGCGGTCGCTGGACGGACTGAGGGTTATCTGAGTCGGCACTGTTGGAATAGTACTGCATGGGATGTCAGTCGAAACGCCGACAGCGTTTTGGCCGGGATTCGGAAGAATCCGTCAGGCTCACGATCATCTTGGACCAGTCCTTCTCAGGGGTGCAGCACGAGACAGCGGGGAGGCAGTTAGCGAGGTAGAGGATCTCGGTGTCGCGCTTCTCGACGTGTGTAGTGTTGCCTGTGCGTGGTCGACCCGCATGGCGGTGAGCTTTCTCCTCCGCATCCACTTGCGCGACATGAAGTCAGAGAACCTCGAGAAGCTTTTAGAGGATCAGAACACTCACACATATCAAACGAAGGCTTGCCTGAGTAACAGAGAGCTTGTTTCTTGATACGTACATAGACATCGTTGACTTGGAGGAGCGTTGATAAAAATTGAAGTTCTAGGCGCCTTTGCGAGTATCGAAGTTCCGCGCACAGATGTCATGAAGCCGTTGCGAGGATATACCAACACTGTGACACACCTTGCAAATCCGACACACACCACAAAATCCAACACATTGCATGGATTTGTGTCAGTTTTCAGCAAAAGCGACACGCCCCTCAGCAAGCACGACACGACCTGTTTGGGAATAGTTGAATTGTGTGTCCCGGTGTGATGCTGCTTCTTGCGCTCTCCCACCACCATCCCCGACGTGCTGAGGCCCAGTCAAAGCTAACGGATGTTAGGCCAATATTTGGAGGATGTTTCAGTGGCCGGTGCGTCCTATTATCTACTCTTGTTCGTTGGGCCCCCCCCATCTTTGACGCCGGAAATTCATCATTGACGTCGGGCTGCTCTCAAGGGCTGTGTACGCCGTTCCCCGCGGAACCGAGAGAATTCACCACGACGGATTCTGGCAGAGGTTGGCGGGATGCGCTTCGGATCCAATGTACAGAGGATTTTTTAGAGGAGAGTTTTGGAGGAAGATAAAGAATGCACTATGGCGGGACACAGGCCTCCAGGCGAGCAGTGATAGTTTGGGGTGGGTTGAAGGAAGGTGATGGTGCACGAGGCAGTCAGAAGTTGGTAGACAGTGTGATGTAGACTCATATGATACATAGTTGGGTAATAGTCAGAATATGACACGATAGTGGTGCCCATGCCCATTCTTAAAAGTAGAAATGGACAATTGAAATCAATCGAACTCAGCATTACAGCTAATGTCGGAACCGAAGGCGCGACCAAAAATTTCCTAATTTGGACATGTTTTGGAATCCACGACTGATTCCCTCATATCTCCCTCATTTCGCATCGGATTACCACGTTTTATGGGTCATTCTGTTAGAATAGTTACAGCGCAATTAGTGATAGAGCCAGATTTCCCAAATAATATTTGCTTTCTACCAGATGACATAGGGTCCTGGTTTGAGCCTAAAATGTTCTACAGCAGTTTCTAATCAAAACAAGCTAGAAATTTGGGAGTGGCGACTCTGATACCACTTGAAGAGTGCGATGGAGCTAAATTTGCAGATATTTTACTCAGAGAATTGTTATTGCACCAAATGATCTCCAAGGCTTAGACCACAATAACTCCTTCAGTTTTTCACTAAAATCCTTGCAAATTTGGGAGGGGCGACTCTGATACCACTTGAAGAGGATGATACAGCCGGATTTGCAGATTTTTTAATCAGAGAATTATTATTGCACTAAATAGTTTCCAAGGCTTAGACCACAATAACTCCCTCTGTTTTCAACTAAAATATTTGAAACAAGGGACTATGGTGTTGTTCTAGAGGCCAACCTTGAATTATGAAGTTATTTCGGTCAAAAAACACGTCACAGAAATGCTCCAATTAGAGCGCGCAGTTGGCGCACATTTAAATTATCACTGTATTGCTCATAGAAGACCCCTCTAGGCTTTGAAAATGGTATACGACCTCAGGGCAGAACAACCCAATGTCAATTCACTACTCCTTCCAATGACTCACTCATGCATTCTCTTCTTTCCAGAAACACTGGTTGAACATTTCAAGTTCTTCATGGAAAATATGGGCGATAATTTATATGAGTTTTTGACGTGTATTTTCAATCAATACTTGGGTGAAAAATTTATAACTTTTTCATTAGATTTTCACTTTTTTCAAATTTTTTACCATATTGCTCGAAACTGCTGAAAAACTCATGGATTTTTCATATCATTTCTGATTGAAAAACTGATGAAAAACTTTGTTGGTTTTTCACCAGTTTTTGAGGTCAGAAACTTGAATACTTCAACCAGTGAACGCTGTTATGTATGTGGCTGCATGTTTGACTCAAGGGTTTCAGCTGTAAGATCTGCTCTTCTGACCTCTCATGGGCTCAATATGCCCTTGAAATTATGGTTTCCATGGAGCCACTGGACTCGGAGTCAAAGCTTAGCAAGCCTGTAGGATTTCATGCCACCCTTGCGGCCACACTCAACATGTACCCAATTTATGATGAACAGATCCAAGGTCCCTCGCTTCTAGCCTCGACTCGAAGCTTGCCAGGAACAAACACATCCGAAGGTTCAAACTGGGTACCTGTTGTGTTTGTACAATTTCTGGGCAGGTTTTATTGAAGAAATCAATGAAAGAATAAACACACTACCAATTACTGGAAAATTTTCAACACTGTCCAAACCATATTCAATGGCACTTTTCTTCTTCTTCTCTGAAGCATACTTATCAATGGTAAGAGAATGACACAGGTTTTTGTACCCGCTCTTCGGCTTCACAATGGGCTTAACATTACATTTGTCTAATTCCCGAGTTTTTTTCATCTGGGGGCTTTGGTGCAGGCTTCTTTTTGGGAGCTTTGAGAGACATAGATCTCAGCTTAGGCCCCGGCTTCTTCGAAGGTTTGTTGACAGGAAGACTTTGACTTAAATACATTGGATACTGTCTGCTTCCTGGACTTCAAAATGTGTTGGTGGAGGAACTATGTTGACCAAGTTCGAAAATCTATTACAGCTAATGTCGGAACCGAAGGCGCGACGAAAAATTTCCTGATTTGGACACATTTTGGAATCCGAAACTAATTCCCTCATAGCTCCCTCATTTCGCATCGGATTACCACATTTTATGGGTCATTCTTTTGGAATAATTACAGTGCAATTAGTGATAGAGCCAGATTTCCCAAATAATATTTTCTTTCCACCAGATGAAATGGGGTCCTGGTTTGAGCCTAAAATGTTCTACAGTAGCATGCCCTAGCCCAAACAAGCTAGAAATTTGGGAGGGGTGAGTCTGATACTATTTGAAGAGGGTGACAGAGCCAGATTTGCCAATTTTTTAATCAGGGAATTGTTATTGTACCAAATGGTCTCCAAGGCTTAGACCACAATAACTCCCCCAGTTTTCAACTAAAATCCTTGCAAATTTGGGAGGGGCGACTCTAATACCACTTGAAGAGGGTGATAGAGCCAGATTTGCTGATTTTTTAATTAGAGAATTGTTATTGCACTAACTGGTTTCCAAGGCTTAGACCACAATAAGTCCCTCAGTTTTCAACTAAAATCCTTTGAAACAAGAGACTATGGTGTCATTCTAGAGGCCAACATTTAAATTATGAAGCTATTTCACTCAAAAAGGTGTCTCAGAAATGCTCTAATCAGAATGTGTTGCGTCTGCACATGTCAAGGACTGTCAATTCAATCACATCATTTGCGCTCACCATCATGGTGGTCTTTGTTCTCTGGCATAGATGCTGACCAATAGGTCACTTGCCAAGGCTCGAGCTAAGTCTGCAGAGAAAACTCAGATGGTTTCCAAGCTTCAAGAGGCTCTCCAGCTGCTGAGTCCACATTCTGAATTCTGAGTCTTCTCATGTTGACAGTTCTCATTCTCACCTCGACTTCCCTGACTTTGAAACTCCAATGGCACCACCTTCGAACACTGAGGAAGGTGTTGCTCCTTCTGCACCTCAAAGTTGGTCCAGGAAGCAGACATTATCCAATGTATTGAAGTCCGAGTCTTCCTGTTAACAAACCTGCAAAGAAGCCAGGGCCTAAGCCAAGATCTATGTCTCTTAAAGCTCTCAAAAAGATGCCTGCACCAAAGCCTACAGATGGCAACAACTCAGGAATTAGACCAAGGAGTTGGTACAAAAACCTGTGTGATTCTCTTACCATTGATAAGTATGTTTCAGAGAAGAAGAAGAAAAGTGCCATTGAATATGATTTGGCCGGTGTTGAAGTTGTTCTGGTAATCAGTACTGTGTTTAGTTTTATTCTTTCATTGATTTGTACAATAAAACCTGCCTAGAAATTGTACGAACACAACAGGTACACTGTTTGAACCTCCAGATATGTTTTTTCCTATCAAGAGTCAAGGCGAGAAGCGAGGGAACTTGGATCTGTTCATCACAAGTTGGGTACATGTTGAGTGTGGCTGCAGCATGAAATCTTACAGGCTTCCTAAGCTTTCACTCCGAGTGCAGCGGCTCCATAGCAGCCATAATTTCAGGGAAGGACATATTGAGCCCATGAGAGGTCAGAAGAGCAGATCTTCCAGCTGGACCCTTGAGTCAAACATGCAGCTGTGGTCTAAGCCTTGGAAACCAGTTAGTGCAATAACAATTCTCTAATTAAAAAATCAGAAAATCTGGCTCTATCACCCTCTTCAAGTGGTATCAGAGTCACCCCTCCCAAATTTGCAAGGATTTTAGTTGAAAACTGGGGGAGTTATTGTGGTCTAAGCCTCGGAGACCATTTGGTACAATAACAATTCCCTGATTAAAAAATCGGCAAATCTGGCTCTGTCACCCTCTTCAAATGGTATCAGACTCACCCCTCCCAAATTTCTAGCTTGTTTGGGCTAGGGCATGCTACTGTAGAACATTTTAGGCTCAAACCAGGACCCCATGTCATCTGGTGGAAAGAAAATATTATTTGGGAAATCTGGCTCTATCACTAATTGCACTGTAATTATTCCAAAAGAATGACCCATAAAATGTGGTGATCCGATGCGAAATGAGGGAGATATGAGGGAATTAGTTTCGGATTCCAAAATGTGTCCAAATCAGGAAATTTTTCGTCGCGCCTTCGGTTCCGACATTAGCTGTAATGAAGAATCTCTTTCTCCTGAGCCGTCCTCAAAAGAGCCCAATATAGATGGACCAAACATCGTAAGCGGCCGTCTGTATATTCGCGTCTGGTTTGTGTCCGTCCACGTCATAGTCTCCATATACCGCTTATTGGTTCCCTGGTTTATTTTTTACTCCATCAATAACCTAATACTCTTGTCTTTCTCTCCATCACGGCCTGCGTGAATATATCCTGCTGTTTATTTAATAGATAGGATGCGCATGAGCCGCACACGGCTTTTGTCACTTGCGCAAAGCCGCACGGGATTCTCTCTTTCTTGCAGGTAAAACATGATTATTATACATTTACACTTCCATGCCATGTCTGCAAGTTGTGCATGTTCAGTATTTTTCAACCTGCTCATGAGGGCGAACCTGTGCAATTGAAGCCGTTCTTTGATGACATCACTGTCGCGGCTTTTATCTTACGGCCAATGGCCGTCAATCCGCTGCATCATTGATGCTCCACTGCAAGTTTGGAAACATATGAGGGATACTGTAGACATGGATTCCATCTCTTCTATTGAATACCACGACGGAATTGAAACAAGTTCTTCCTCTGTTTTTGAGAATCAGCTGGGAGTGATTACACCTGCTTTTCTGAATACCTGTGTCCGGCCTGGTTCCATCAGGACTGTTGCATGTGCTATATATGCCTTTCCAGAATGATTTACAGCTAATTGCAGTACCGAAGGCGCGGATCGAAAAATTGCCGTTTGGGGCATTTTTTGCTTCTCACGACCGATTTGCCCATATCTCGCTGAGTTCTGCACGGATTCGGCTGAAACCTAGCTAGATAATTCGTACTAATTCATATGCAATTAATAGCAGAGAGAAATCCTTCAAAATATCATATTTTGTGCTGATTTACACTTGAGGCCATTGGAGCGAATGAATCCCCACTAGCAAGCCCAGATCTCGTCTGAAGGAGGTGAATTTTTGCTAGGATGGACTTTGATACTTTTAGAGAATTGTGATAGAGCCATATTCACGAATATATATCTTATTTTCTGTCCTGGCTGGCTGGAAGGCCTTTTGCATTGCTAATGCAACAATTTGCCTTAGCTACATGATTTCTCATTAAATGAAGCCATCCAACAACTCAATGAGGTGCAAGGAACCCTTCTACACTCGTATCGCCAATTTTCACAAATGGCAGGAGTTATTCACACAGTAATTCCCGCTACCTTTAGGTACGGGTCTTATAGTGCCTGATTTTCGAAAACTTGCAGGCCGTCACATTTTCAGCAGCATTTTTCACATCAGCGGCTCCATTCTCCAGCCAAACGAAAAGCGCAAAGTCATTTTAAACCTGAAAAACACGCTGTGCCGGTGTGCCGACTCTACAATGCCAAATCATGCCAAATATTCAACATTTTCACTCCTCTCACCCTCCTCCTTTCAACTGGCTCCGATTCTCCAAGTTTCTGGAATCTGTGCTGTATCCGGTCTCATCAAGACCTCAACCTCATCACTAAGAGTTGAATAGGCAAGCATAGCAACTTCCCGGCATCGACGACTCGAGTGGATGAGCCTCAAAAATCGCAATTCAGTGCAAGACTTCAAGCTTCAAGAACAGATTCGAAAATTCCACAGAAACTCCAACAAGATCCAAGCTTCAAGCCCTCAGGTTTGGGGAGAGCCTTCATATCACGACCTCTGGAATTTAAAACCACAAGGTCGTAGAATTTTCATGACTGTACCGCCTGGTCAACTTCACCATCAATCCCAAATGCTCAACGGTGGCAAGCATCTCTCTACTCTGCACTTTATCTTCCAAGCAACACTTACCTTATTATAATTTGATGTACTTCTGCCAAAACAGTTTTCCTTATGTTTCTGGACGTCACTCTACGCACTCACGCCATACTCATGGCAATTTTATACCACTTTACGACCCCGACCTCAATGTACCGCGCTTGCACTGTCTCAGGTCACTCTTATACCTGTCCACCTTCTCTCTCAAAAAGTCTTACTATTGTGAAAAACCCCTGTCTTCTTGCTGAGTAACACTTTCTACATTTTCTTGGCCGTTGTTCAACCCGTAGCACTCTTCTGCTACCAAACTACTGTATCTAAACCCAAATGATTATTATCGAAACGAGCGCGAATCTTTGTCCTTATTAGTAATTACAATCTTGATGCATGAACATCGAGGTTGAGCAAATTCAAGAAATTCCTCATGGTTCTTCGGAATACTGAAAACAATACCACTTGTTGGCCCTACCATCTTTATTGAGATGTGTCATGTCTGTTCTCGGCCATCATCAAGTTGCTGCGTCTCATTTATCGCATGTACAACACACATCATTTGCTGCAATTGGTTTATATGAGGGTAGAAGGGTTCCCTGTTTCCCACTGGGTTGTTTTATGGCTTCATTTGAATGAGAAATCATGTAGCTATGGCAAATTGTTGTATTAGCAATGCAAAAAGACTTCAAGCCGACCAGGACAGAAAACGAGATATATATTCGCGGATATGGCTCTATCACAATTCTCTAAAAGTATCAAAGTCCATCCTAGCAAAAATTCACCTCCTTCAGACGAGATCTGGGCTTGCTAGTTGGGATTCATTCGCTCCAATGGCCTCAAGTGTAAATCAGCACAAAATATGATATTTTGAAGGATTTCTCTCTGCTATTAATTGCATATGAATTAGTACGAATTATCTAGCTAGGTTTCAGCCGAATCCGTGCAGAACTCAGCGAGATATGGGCAAATCGGTCGCGAGAATCAAAAAATGCCCAAAACGGCAATTTTTCGATCCGCGCCTTCAGTACTGCAATTAGCTGTAATTTGTGGCTTGCAGTAGTTGCTGTATGTATTCTTCACTGGAAAATCTGATATCTATCCTGCTACTGACACTTGTTTTAGCGTGCGCTTCATTTATTGTGATTCTATTCAAGCAATATTCTGGATCCGAAGTTCGCATAACTTCTACCAAACATCTAGATGCAGGGAGGATGTTCTTTGTCTTGCGTGGGTAAAAAGTCGTGCATGTGTACAAACGCTAAAGTACGAGTCCCGCCGTGCGTATGCGACAGCCTTACACCCCAAGTACTGTGGAAGAACATGGAAATGTAGACCGACCAAGGCCCACTTGGTCTACCCCCAAGTCTGTCTAGCTCAGTCTACCCCCGGAGGCAATCACTGTGCCTACGAGCCCTCCGCTCGGAATGCAGTGACTGGGGAAGGGAACGTGGCTGAGAAAGAAAAGTCAAATCGAGGTGGTCTTAAACAGATGCATATGAAATCCCGGCATCTGCTTAAGATACGAGTACTGTAACATTTCGACCAAGTGTTCGGTCACTGGTCACAAGGACCAACACTTGGTGAAAGCTGTCACAGGTCACCATGGTTTTGGATCGATGTTTTCCTGGTACCGATTTAGGTCCAGGTCTACTTTCCGAATATCCGTCCATTTCGTCACATCAATGTCACATCACACGCACCTTTTATGGATTTTATCGCCTTTTTTGAACATCCCACTCCGGCTATTTCGGGCCTGTGATTCCTGGCCTCCACTTCGCATAGTTTTTTAGCCCAACAAAAATTCTTGAGTTGGCCATCCGGCTGAAAACTCACCCCAACATCATCTGGCCACGTCTCGTGCGTGGCCCAATGTGAGCTGGTCGACGCTTTGCGTCGACCGAGCGAACTTTGGGCACGCAATATTAATCAACTAAAAAATCAGAAAACAAGTGTCTAGACTGTCAGTCTGGCTAATTCAGGCGGTACCAGGGGTGCCCGGAGGGCTTTTTGAATTTGAAAATTTCCGTCCCAAATTGGCAATTTTTCGCTCCGGCAAAGTCGGACAACTTCCTTAAAAGGCAATTTGAACTGTTGGCAAACGAACAGTTGAAACGCTACAGTAAAGTACGGACGTCTGCGGACATGAAATTCTCGTTCTGGTCGTGAATTTTTTACGTCAGGACGAGCTGAGCAGTGGAGATGAGATCAGTCAGTTCCTACGACTGCGAAAGAGTTCACTTAGCTGCGGTAGCGGCGAGAATGGGGAGGAATAAACGGGACGTAGGGAGGGTGAATTGAATAAGAGATTGACGACTAGCGGCACTACGCCTGTTACAGTAATGGCAAAAATGAGATTGTTTGGATAGTACAACTTATACCGTAGTATCGGTCCTAGCAAAGTCGCGAAGGATCTGTGTTACAGGAGCAAATACGAGCTTCGTGAGGAGGTAAAGAAGGGCGGGCACAAGAATGAATACGACGCCGATAACAATCATGATAGGGTCGTGCGAAGTAACTTCAGCGACCAAAAAACCTGGAGTCATGTTTTGAATCCATAAGTTCTTAGTAAAGTGAAAGCACAGACTTATCATCAGCGCGACCGTCGCCCAAAAGAAGGCCAGGAAAGGGTATCCGACAATGATAAGCATTACCCACATGCGAGGCCGGGTGGTACATAGATCATGGACGGCCCAAATCCGGGTGCATCCCGTTGACATCATGTACTGCGCGAGGAATCCATCCAAAAGCGCGCTTAGCATGATCGAGAAGGATACAATAAGGAGGAGGTAGCAGCCGCGCTGATGGAAATCGAACAGGTCTGGAGCTCGGGCTTATGAATCTCACAGAATCCACGATGGTGACATACGAACCTGGCAGCGGGGGCGTGGTAGTCAGCAGAGTAGTTATCGAAGCTAGGAATAATCCGGCCTGACGAAGGTCAAATCAATTAAGGTCAGAATACCGGAGTGATGGTAGCGCACCAGTATCGAGATAGTAGATATCCGAGAATTGAGCTTTCCAACGTATGCCTGAAACGCTTCCTCGCTCGTTTGAATGCTAGACCACGCTACGTCCAACGTGGTCCCTCCCGTCGCGACCGCGCACATCCAACTCCATATAAAGCGAAGCAGCAAACTCCTCCATGGACGGCTGGCTGGGAATTCGCTCCTCCAGTGCGCGGGCATGGTGGTCGGCAACGGCAGAGTGACGGGAGCGTGCTCTTGCCGTGTTCCTGGAGTCGCCATCTCGGTTGACGTCCGAGACTCAGGTTCTATTGGTACCATCTTGAATGAGACGAGCGGGTGGGCAAATACTTGCGGAAGGGAGTGGATAATAAGTAAACGCTACCAGTGCGACTCTTCTGAAGCCAAAGTCCCCGCAACCTCGTGTGGGCTGAAAATCTGCCACGCCTCGAGGTCATTGTGCATTTGACGGAGAGCATACAGGCGTGCATCTCATTTCCGTGTATGCTCCGCACGGCATCATGATATTGGTCGATGATCGGCACGAATATCTATCTATACGTAGCAACCCATCCTGCGATCACAAGACGGACCATTAGATCGCATTCGCACCCCATTTTGCGATCGAAAACTGGGCCGCTGCACATAACCGTTCAAGGACAGGTGGGAACCAGAATACCAGAATACCAGTATTTCAGAATGTGGATGTGATCGGCCGGAGAAATGCCGCTTTGCCGCACTAGTGTTGTTGCCAAACAATCCACGACAACCTGACAACGCACGGCTTCCCGGATCACCGTACCGAAGCACTTTTGGCGGCGCTTGGCACAGTCTTGGCAGGCACTTGACAAGTTGGTGCTGACAAGTGTGCGCTTGGCAGCACCGTCACAGACAAAACCGTGTCGATTTCCACCAACTTGCCTGTATGGTGGTGATCTGCGGACATAAATTGAGTCCGGAATGATGACCAACTGGGAAAATCCACTCAGTTCCAGAACCTTGAGGCGGAACAAGAAGTCGAATAAAGTGCCTGTAAAGTAGCCTGAAACGCAGTGGAGGTACGACTCAGTCTCTTGCCAATGCGTATTTTTTCATATAATTTATTCTATGGTGAGGGTTCCCAAGTGTTGGTTTTTTCGGCATTGGTTAGTCATGTGGACCCCGCCAAAAAAAAAAAAGATTCAAGTAGCGGAGATAAGCCGACCGGAGGAGGCTGACAGGTTCAGCAGCAGAATGGGCAGTGAAGAAGAAGAAACAACACCATGCTGTTTCAAATCGTACTTTCAATGCACTCGAGGAGTCTCTTCAACGGGCGATGGAAACCTCCAAGTAGATGACGCAATGACGTAATGTGACTGTGCTCAAAAAAAAATCCGTTTTTTGCCAATAAACTCTGATCATAATTTTAGAATTTGGATTTGGGCCAAAATTTTGGCGCCGCAAATTTGTCATGGGAAAAACTTCGGAGCATGTTTTTCAGACTCGTTGAGTCAATCTGAGTCCAAAAATGTAAAAATCAGGTTCAAATTAAATCAGGTAAGTGCTACAGGCGATTTGCGGACTTTGTTCATCGGGAACTGTATTTGGAAGAGATCCATCTCCTCACAACTTCCGGAAAGTGGCCCAGAACATCTCGCAAACCTAAACAAGACAGGCCTCCGCTTCGCTCCGGGATCCAAGACAGCAAGTTTATTCATGCAATTAACGGAACAGTCATCGCACAGAAGGAAAGGACACAATATGTCGGTACCCACTGCCACTTACCACCATCGTTCCAGCAAACGCCGGTCCGAACCGTGAACAATAAAGCAAATGCGGGGCACTTTTTTCTTGATTTCGCGAAATGTATTGAGGTACCGGCGAAGTCCTGACAAATTCACGCCAATGTGGGAAAGACGACTGGTTTTCAACCAACTGGGCGGTTTTTCCATGCTGTCCACGGATTCCGCAGAGACTTTGACGCACAAAGCGCGTCATTTGCATCCGAATGTACATAGATCGAGCAAAGTGGTCAACGAAGTTTTGTACGTATTACCGTGACAAACAAAACGAAACGGAGCCATAGACAATAATAGTATGAAAAGATGGATAACCAACCGTAGACCTGCAGGTCTAAGAGGCCAGTCGTGATTATATGGTGTTGTTTCGCGATGTTTTGCTTCCAGCAAGCAGAAATCCCCATAAGACGGTATCAGATTCCTGTTTCGCGTTGGAGAAGACGAAACGAGCTGTTCAGTCCGCCGAAAAATTCATCACCAGTAAGGAGCAGTAATTGAACAGGCAAACACTCCATTGGCTTTGCCCAAGAGTCCGAAAGATTTTGAATCCCAACCAGAAATATATGGGAGCGGGAAGATTGTTGGCGAGAGGCCAGAAGCATTGTGGGTAACGTAGCGGTTGACATTGATTAGCACACCGCCAGACAGGAAGGAGTCCAGAATTGGCAACGCAGCTTGATTCCATGGATCCCCAGAAGAATACAGAGGCGTTGAGAGATAGTTGCGGGATTCTTGATCTAGAAAGAATAGTTGCAATTCCAGTGTTGATTTGAGGACAGGCAATAAATTGGGGCGCGAGAGAAGTGGGCGCAAGATTTGAGCTAGTCCAAGCAAAGGAAATACTGTCCCTTTATATCTTAGGTATCCTCGGGGAGTGTACGTGGCCTCCAGGCTTGGTTAAGATCTTTGGGCTGCGCTGCGGCAGGCAGCTACAGCATTTTGCCGAACAAAGTCTGCGCGTAGGTCAGCTGTTGAGCCAGATGAGGCTTTCATGTGAAAAATTAAACTGCGCAGGCAATTACAAATTTTGACATTGAGAGGAGAGAGTCGGAACAATTTCAAAGGGGATATGCTAAATGGTGATGAGTGCAAATAGATACAAAGAACCGCCGAGGTAATCGTTAAAGAACGGTTAATGAAACTGCCGGGGGATACGTATGCATTTCGGCCGCATGATTAAAATAATGCTGCCGTAGGCTGCGATCCTGCATCCTTTCAAGAAAAGGTCAGCTGTTTGACGGCAAATCCAGAGGCAATGTTGAGAAGCGTGGACGGAAGGGGTTAATCAAAGACGAGAGGAAAAACAAAAGGAGGTGGATATATGGGGGAATAGCACAGCCGAGGAGCCATCTGCTTAAAGAACGGTTAATCTTGTGTTACGGCGCCAATAGACGCCCATCAAGCGTCCATCGGGAACATTCGCTTGAGTGACCCGGCGTGACAAGCGTGATTCTTTTGTGTCTTCGCCCACGACCACCTTTCCTCAACAGCATCTTGGACAGATTCTCTGCACATAGTTGAACTTGAAACGTGGTCTATTGCTCTATCGCCGCCCTCTCCCATCTTTTTGATTCTTTTCACTCCCCTAATCCTTCACTATAGCTACCACACTTACCTCTCAATCTTCCCGCCAGCACCTGGCTCACACTTGTCTGATTTGCCTAAATCTCCGTGCTATCCCTTGTAATACCAGAATGGTTGCTCCCCGGCATTCGTTTTCAATCTTAGACAACCGTGGGGCTGGAAAACTGTCTTTGTGTGAGATCGCGGGATTCCACAATCTCATCGCCTGATGGCGAGCGGATCTGAGTTGTGTTGTCGTCCCCCTGGTCTATTTTGAATTTTCAGAGTGCTTACTTCGACTTTTGGCCCCTCGGTAGCACGACAAACCTAGTTTTCAGCTGCCACGTCATCGGTAGCCTACCAGATGCCTTGGGCTAGCCATCGGCATGCGCTCGCACTCGTGAGCTGCTTCCTGCAATGTAGCTGTGTCCGAAAATTGTGTGGTGCTGGGTCAAGGGCCACGTCAGCGCACGCGCCCCCTACATACTGCTGCCCCACTCTCTCCACATGGCTAAAGCCGTCTCCGCAAGCGCCATGGGCAGCCCATCCTGCGGCTTCTATCCGTAGCGCCTCTCAGCCACCTCGTGCCCGCCCCGGCTGCTCGAAGCCTCGAGTATGCCAGCGGCGCCAGGTATGCTGATCAACCCGAGAATGCGTCTGAGCTTTAGATAGCGGCGGAGTTGTGCTGACGATGGCTTCAGCAACGAAGTGGTGCCTCGCGCGAAGCGGGAAAGCATTGGGGCGACATCCGCTACGTGCGCACACCGCAAGAGGTCTCACGATGAGCCACTGCCCGTCGTGAGCTGGGGCAAGCCGACGTAGTGATGGAAAAGTTCGGTTCGGTTCAGGTTCGAGGCACTTTTGCCCGAACGCCGAACCTGAACCTCGGGTTCGGTCCGGAGAATTGCTGAGCCTGAACCTGAACCTTGCATTCGGAGTTCAGCGCTTGGTCGAACGCCGAACCGAACCTATTTGCCCGCGAAAAATTAATTTGACAGCAGGAGATAGAAAAATATGCTATTAAACACTGGAAAAGTTGGAAACTCGCCTGCTACATGATATGGAGTAGTAGCAGCCTTCCTCTCTCCGTCAGAAAACAAACTATGGCACATATCCTTTTCTGCCCGTTGATGCGGCCACAAAGAAAAGGACAGAGATAGAAACTCACGTGCAAACCAGGTGGATTGCGCTGTCCTCGGGGATCCCAATGTTGAGATGTGGGTAAGCCTTGATGGGGTGGGAATATTTTTTGACCTTCGCCACTGCCTCAAATACAATCAGTGCGGAGCATTGACGCCACAACAAAGTCAACGTACACGGGCGTGATCCGCATCAGACTGAGATACCATAGAAATCCCGCATTTTCAAACCCCAATAGCTCTGAAGGACCGCGGATTTGGTGTTCATTGCGTGGAGAGAGAGAGGGAGTTTTTCATGCGCGAGTGAAAGCAGAGCCCGAGGCCTTCAAGTTGATGCCACCAGCAACTGGACTCTTGCTGAAAGTCCGACAGCTCAAACAGATTGCGGAGGTCTTGAAGCAATGGGAGCAAGTCTTGAGATTTTGACCAGGGTCGAGGACAAGAAGCTTTGACCACAGCCGAGGGCTACAGACTTTGAGCTTTGGAGGCTTAAGAAGAGTCCCAAAAGATCAGCACACCAGTGATTAAAGCACGGAAAGAGGAAAACGAGACGGCGGAGAAAGAGAAGCAGGGAACGGCAACGTGGCAACGGCGAACGCCGGTGGTGTCATAAATGTTTCCACAGTTCCGGTTGTCTTTTCCTGTTGAAAATACTATGTGTAGCTCAATTGTACCGGTCTGTTCTCAATTCTCTTACCGCAACTAACCCCGCCTACCATATTCGATCAATGACCTTCCATTTTGCACCTGAAGCAACAGCCCTCTCACTGAAAGCGACTGTTTTCCTCTAACCATACTCCTGTACAGAATCATCACTGCTATTCAGTATGTGATCTTCTACAAACTGTAGGAAAGAGCTTCATCATCTGGCCTAGTTAATAGCAGAAATGTGGTGTATTTTTGTTGATAATGGAAGTTGTGTATTTTTTTTGGTGCATAAATAAAGTCCAGGTGCATCCATGGAAAATTGGAAGGCTGTGTAAAAAAAGGATTTTGTGTGGCTCGTGTTTTTTATATCCCGGGACTGAACCAGTGAGATTTTGGACCTGGGTATTTTTTGTGGTGATCATGTCAAGGGTGTCCAAATTTTGAGTTGTGTGTTTTTCATCCATTGCAAGGCGGTGTTTTTTGGTGAAAGGTGTAATAGTAATGATACAGTATTACCCCCATAGGGAGGAAGGCGGGCGACGGGCGGGGTACTGTAGTAATCCGACCAAGTTCCTGGAACCTTTAGGTTTCAGGTCTCCAACGAGTCTTTTGAAAATCCTTGTCCCAATCCGGTAACGCGAACATTTCCTTATTGGGCTCTAAACTCCATCCAGTCGAGCACGTGCTTACACCCTCGTCATCAGCAAAACTCTCTCTCCTCGAAATTGCCGTCCAAAAAGGTAACGCAAACATTTCCTTATGAGGCTTGACAACCGACGATGCATTCGCTTTCCTAATCAAGAAGCCCGCGCTGCCCGACTCCATTGAGTACCATGCGGTCGAGCACGTGCTTACACCCTCGTCATCAGCAAAACTTTCTCCTCTCGAAAAAGCCGTCCCAAAAAGGTAACGTGAACATTTCCTTACGAGGCTTGACAACCGACTATGCATTTGCTTTCCTAATCAAGAAGCCCGCACTTCCCGACTTGGTTGAGTACCACGTTGCGCTGTGTAAGTTTCAACCCCTCGATCTTGCGATTGGAAATGGTATATTTTGGCAATTGGGTATTCTTGGACGGCCGTCGCTCAGTGACTTTTACCCTCACTTTTGCGCCCATTACTAGCCATCGTCTACATGCTGCCTGCTGTGACTATCAAAGATGTCGCCGAGGAACCTGATCGCAGAGGAGCACCCCCGCTCGTTGAGTCGCACTACATCTTGGTCCCCGCCACAGCCGACGTCGAAGTAGCCGCAGTCACCGCTGCCATGCTCCCGCACCCCTTTGCCCTTGACACCGACCGCATTTCGTCATTCTGGCCTTCAGCGCTCCCTCAGGACCAATCTTCCCGACCCACGGTGAGCCCCGTGTCATTTCTCGCAGCCTGGCTAAGGACCGTGCAGGTCCGCACATAGTCTCACACAAGGTGTTGGGAAAACGCAAGGAACTGTACACCCCACGTCCGTTTTCATTTCTGCATACCACATAGTCTTGACTTGGTCCTGTCCAGTGGACTAAAATTCCAGCTCCACTGACATCTGCTCCTCCACTCTTGAGCCGATGGACGCCGATCCTATGATGGGCACCACTTCTTCATTCCGGTCAAGGCCTCTTCTCAGGCCCCAACCTGTTCATCTTCCATCCTCAATGGCGGCCGCCCACTGGACAGGGAATTTTCTCCTCGTTCACTGTGGGCCAGTCAGCTAGTTCATCGTACCCGAGTTCATACGTTCATTGACCACTGTGCATGCCGAGTACAAGTTCAAGCTATGCGTGCGAAAACCCTAAAACCTTTAACGAGACTATGCTATCCGAGTCCAACACTTACAATCAGTACCTCGCACCTGCAGACCGGCCTTACCTTATTCCGGAGCTTGATGGTCACGCGCTGTAGTGCCAGGTGGTCTTCCTCAGACAACTATTTCTTTGCACCAGCTTAACCGGTCCTATCTATGCTGCAAAGTACAGTCTGTCCATGCAGCAGTCCCTGCATCCCTAACCGCTGTGATCTGCCGAAATATGTCCCAACTAGTGCTGCAGTATTCTCACTTTGATTTTGAGTGCCTGACGGCAATGGCCCACCATCACAAGTTTCAGATTTCATCTAGAAAGTCAGCCTTTATTGCAATCTTGACATCATACCAATGCAGTGCGGCATGTGCTGGGTTCGAGTCGTTATATTTATTCGAGAAACAACACAGCCTTCGTCGCATGGAGCGACTCCCCCTGCTGTCACATTTAACTTGAAGTACTCTAATCATGAGCAGGACGAAACAGAGGACGGTGTACTGTCCATTTTCACCCTCAACAAATGGTTTGATTTGCAGCAAATTTTGCAAGACAGGACGACTGCCCCAGGATACATCACCTTAAGCTATCCAATGTCCAGAAATTTGTAGCCTTCTACGATTTTCTCGACGTTAACCAGTTGACAACACTCGCCGACATATACGGAGTGGATGCGGATCGATCAAAACCTGCACTGAAAAGAGCCATATCCCTTCATGTCTGTAGCGCTGCCTGCCGACTTATCCGTTATGTTTACCCGGAGGCTCTATGCCCGACCCGGCCCCATTCGGGACGACTTCCCCACTCGCGATCCCTCCTTCATGCGCACAGCACAGTTCGTGCACTGTCACAGACTTGAACGTGCTGCCTGTCCTGGTCAGCAACAATATTCAAGTTGATGCTTCTGATGGCCGTGCCCATGCCAGTACGTATTTACTGAACTGCTCCTATAACTTTGTGGAGATTGTATCCCCCGTATCCCTGCAGACACTCCACGTTGCAGATGTCGGAGTTAAATTTATTACCGTCCACACAACCAGTATCGGCGACTTAGTCTCGATGTACGACTATTTCACCAAAGCTCAGCGTCAACAGCCCAAAGGAGGTTGGCCATCCTTCATCGCCCGTGTCGCCTATGTGCTAACAAGCTTTGTAGGCAAGACGCGGGGATTGGGGGAAACTAATCCATACAAGAGCATGTAGTTGACAACCATTTACCCAGGGTGCTTGAGTACATTGGAAACTTTTTTCTGTTGCTTCGCATGCACAAGAGGGAACTAGACCACGCTTTTATCCTAGTAGAGGCTATAGACCAGGTTTCGCGATGGGAAATACTGTACTCTTTCGATCAATTCGGCATGGGTTGTGACCCGTGACCGAAAACACCGATTCGGCACTTCGGCAACCAGACAATTTTGGCGTGACATCTTCAAAAATTCGGCACTCAAGACAAAAAAAAACCGCAAATTCCGCCTTTTTTGCACCTCTAAGGAAGATTTGGCCCAGATGTCACGGATTTTACATTCGGCACTGGGCGCCGTGACCAGTGACCGAGACCAAAATTCATCGCGGCACAGGGGGTGTGTGACGCGTGACCGCCGAATCGATCGAAATAGTACAGTAGTCCACCAACGATTCTGAAGCTCGTGTTCGGGTGTGCTTTGGTTAGAGCTGCCAGACACTGTCTTGGACATTTACCATACCAGTACACCTTATCTCCCCCATGGACATCCCGTTGCCTTTGCTCCCTTTTTTTGCTGACCAGGTCGAGACGTAGGCAGATTTATCCAGTAATAAACCTTCACTATAAATTGGGCTCTGTTTGGCAATTATTGATACAATAATTGTTGGGGTTATATAATCAACATCTGTGGTTGGATAATTACTAGCCATGTTCAGAGATATAGAAGGTATGATTAGGACCCCGAATTAATGAGATGAGAGTGTATGGCAGCGCCCGGGGTGCTGGACGACTTGCTCAATGTACAAATTTGACCAAACAGTAGTTGTGTGCACTTAACTGGATTATATGGTAGAGAGATTTGATGAGGTCGTAATGAAACCTACTGTAGCTAGTTGTAGGTGTGCTATGGTACTCAGTTAAATTGGAAGGGTCAGCAAACTCAACTAGGGTGATGTTTGGCAATTATTGATACAATAATTGTTCGGGTTATATAGTAAACATCTGTGGTTGGATAATTATTAGCCATGTTCAGAGAAATAGAAAGCATGATTAGGACCCTGAATTAATTAGATGAGAGTGCATGCTGGTGTGATGTGCACACCAGAGTGCGATTTTTGTTGTACAAATTCGACCAAACACCAATTGCGGGCATTTATCTGGATTATATAGTAGAGAGATTTGATGGGGTCGAAATAAAACCTACTGTGGCTTGTTGTAGGTGTGCTGTAGTACTCAAATAATTTGGGAGGACCAGTGAACTCAATTGAGGCAATGTTTGGTATTTATTGATGCGATGATTGTTGGGGTTATATAGTGAGCATCTGTGGTTGGATGGCCATGAAATGTGCTCAGAAACATAGCCAGTCTGTTTAGAAGCCCAAATTAATTTTGAACGTCCATGCTTCTGTGGTGTGTGCCCCAGAGAGTGTTGCCTTTGTTATACAGATTTGGTTGCATGCACCTGTCGAGTTATATAGTAAAGAATTTTGACGGGATTCTCATGAGATCGACTTGAACTGGCTGTAGATCAGCCATGGTACTCCAATAAATTAGGAGGAGTTCCGCAAACTCTCGGTGTGGGTAGGAGAACGGATGTGGTGGCAAAAAGTTAACAAAATGTAGCTGTACTGGGAAGCACCACCAGTGTATGTTGAGTTTACTCCCTGAATAAAATGGCTCCACAATTATCAACAAGTTTCAAAGTTCAATTCATCCCAATCCCACATATTGAATCTTTATGCTTGAACCAAGTCGACGCGCATGGTCACAGATCACCTGATCTTGACGCTGCGCCAGTTGGCTTCGCACTCTATCATTTTCCACTCTTGCTATTCTCAAAGCAGTCCAGCCATGCCGGAGAGTCAGGTTCTCCAAGCATTTGCTCATGTACTTCTGAATGTTGCCCTGGACGCCTACAAATCCTCTGGCTTGTGGCCCGATGGTGTGTGCTCTCTTTCGCGTACCTGCCAGTGAAATTGAGCAGCTATCCATTTTTCCAGCGAGTCTCATGTTTTTTCCACGAGCCTTTGCTGAAGGAACTTCAAATAAAACATACCAAACCCTCACTCTGGATAATGGGGACTATTCCCCATCTCTTGAGCCGATTCCAGTTCTTGTAAACGACTATGATGCGAAGCGCATTCCGAAGATGGCTCTTTTGAGACATATGATCATGTCCCCAACCCTCTTCAGTTCGCTGTACACCGTAAATGCCTTGCAATTGCAGCGGGCTATGTACGTATCACACTGGTTCATCTTTCTCCATTGATACCAAGTTGTTTCCCAA
Source organism: Mycena galopus ATCC 62051 (assembly GCA_014925785.1). Classification (NCBI taxonomy): domain Eukaryota; kingdom Fungi; phylum Basidiomycota; class Agaricomycetes; order Agaricales; family Mycenaceae; genus Mycena; species Mycena galopus. Next base: position 114,908 of record WIQG01000398.1, read on the forward strand.
GCATGCCCTTGTCTGCCATTTCAATCTTGAAGGAAACTTGCGGCCCATGAAATGTACCAACTTCGACTCCATGGTTGCAGAGTGCGTAAAAGGCAACACCCCACAGGCGGATGGTGGCAGGAAGCAAGAGCAAAAATAGGCACCGAGCCATGAGGCCGAAGAAGCGGAGAAAAGCTCGGCATTGGGCATGCCGAGCATGATGATCTTCGGAGTCAGGGATCAAACGGCGTTCTGAGGCGTGGCGGAATGCATGGGCATTGACCGGCACGCTGCGGCTGCACAGAATGGTCTGGATATGTGGGCCCATCGATGCGCGCACGTCAGCCCAGTGTATTTCCCCTGGTGTATCGCACCAAATATAGAGAATTTGCGAAGTAGTGGATATTTGACACATGACATGGAGTTGAGCATCGGTTAGGTAGAATGAAGTAACAGCATTATACCTTATAGTCAAGAGATATGCGACGAGTTTGTGACTGGCGAAACAGGGTCCTCAGGTTCCAGGGGTGCCCGGAGGGCCATGTTGAATGTTCGGGTGACGGGTGACAGCCACCCGTGAACTGCACACTTCTGGTATCCGTGACAGTGACATTCCGATTTTTTAGCCCCAAGACGCCAAAAAACACGGAAATTTTCGGTCCGGGATTTGCTGGACTTCCGTATATGATAATTTTGCGTGATTGCTGAGGAATGAACACCTTACCAAATGAACACTGTTGATGATGGGTGACACCCAGTGAACACTTGGTCAGATTCCTACAGTACTGGATTTTTTCATTTAAATCCACATTCACACATCACGCACCCCTGTGTCGATCCCAAAATTCGGTCTCAGTCACGTGTCATACAGGCCTCTGTCAAACCTCCCGTGTGTCACACTGAGCCTAACATTGGCGGAAAGATGGAAAAAAGAGAAAATTTCAGTGAGAAATGTCGAAATTTTTTGGGGTGTCACGCCAAAATTCGGTGTATGTCGAAATGTCGAATTGATAAAATCGGTCACACATCACACCCACTGTCGATTTGAGATGTTAGTGATGCTGGCTCATTGGTCTATCAGCGGAGTTTGATTTTGAAAGCAGAATAAGGAGCACGTGAAGGAGATTTTGCAGAGCATGAGCCTAGGGTGGTCCTGCTTGCAAAAAAATCATGGTTGTCTTCCTTCTCGACTTCCTGCTTCAAAAGGAAGGAAGCAAAGAAACAGCCAAGAAAACTTTGAGCATCGCTATTACCGATAATCCTTACTTTCGTGTCCCGAGTAAGGCAGTCGAGTAAATCTCAATGACGGCAGTCTACATTATTCGGCTTGGCTGGACTCAAATTTTTGTTGCCATCCTCCAGCACAGCTTGTGGCCACTACATACATATCCATCTTTATAAAAGTATACTTCTCCGTCTGTCTGAAGCCATTTCAAAGTTCGCTTGTATAATTAGATACTACAAGACCTGCCTTTGCTTCACTCCGGCGTAAGCGCAGGCTGCCGCAGATGAATAATCATCAACCCAAATTTTGAATCATGATGATCCAAGCGGGACCCTTATCATTGGTTGATATCGCATGGGGAAAGCAAGTTTGAATATTTAATATATTCATTGGGGGATCAACATACGAACATCTGTAACAAAATCAAGTCTCAGTACAAAGCGTGCCTCCCCCTTTTAAATCTGAAATCGGATTTGCGAGTGAATGCAGAATGATCGGTAGAGAGAGATAAGGCCGCATCCATAGAAAAACGGAGGCAAGGGAAACATATGTTGGGAATAGAGTAAGCTTCAGACGTACCATTGGCATCGAACCACTTAACTGCTAGCTTTGAGCGCGAACACAGAGGGAATTACTGTGATACTTACCTCATGAAGCTGCCGAAAAATTCAACAAAGATTGCGGTATGTGTATAGGCATGGCGCGCTACGGCTGCGTGGACGGAGCGACTCGGAACTACAAAGAATACGTTAACGTCCATGTAGAATGGTAAAACATGTCATGTAACGCACCAAAGGCATGTAGCTGATTGGAGCGGCTGACATCCGCAGATGGGGAAGCCAGCAGAAACCCATGCTAGAATGAAGGAAAACAGTCTGCCAGCTAAAGATGGACCGCACTGATTTGAACCAGTCAGTTTTTATATCCGGGCAATGGGAAAGCTCACGGCGGACGGGATGGTAGGCTTCGTTCGATCCATCGGTTATTCTTGATAGCCACCTGATACCAAAGACTGTGTACAAAAGCGGAAATATCTCAGTGCAGTAACGAACCCAAATTGCTGACCCTTCCAATTTAACTGAGTACCATAGCACACCTACAACTAACTACAGTAGGTTTCATTACGACCTCATCAAATCTCTCTACCATATAATCCAGTTAAGTGCACGCAACTACTGTTTGGTCAAATTTGTACATTGAGCAAGTCGTCCAGCACCCCGGGCGCTGCCATACACTCTCATCTCATTAATTCGGGGTCCTAATCATACCTTCTATATCTCTGAACATGGCTAGTAATTATCCAACCACAGATGTTGATTATATAACCCCAACAATTATTGTATCAATAATTGCCAAACAGAGCCCAATTTATAGTGAAGGTTTATTACTGGATAAATCTGCCTAAGTCTCGACCTGGTCAGCAAAAAAAAGGGATCAAACCGAAACAGGGTCCTCAGGTTCTAGGGTGCCCGGAGGGCCATGTTGAATAGGCAGGTAGAATGCGCGACGGGTTCGGTGTTTGGCAAAATCTTCGGTCTAGCTGAACTAATGTTGCCGCGACTCCAAAGTCGAGTCGTGTGGGAGTCGAGTCGATAAAAGTCGCTCAACTCGACTTAATTTCCGAGTCAAGTCGCACTGGTTCGACTCGAGTCGACTTTGGGTTGACTTGAGTTGTGAAGTCGGTGGGTTTTCCTTCCAAATTGTCTCAGTGCACAGTAGAATGATCGTGAGTCTTCAGAGAGGGGTGGATTAGCCGAAATAATTGTTGTCTGTCCAGTGCATCACTACATAATTCGAGTTGATGCCTTCTGATGCCAACAGCACTTAAGTTAGAATATATAGACCCAATGGCCTCAATAAAACATAGCTATACTACGCAAGTGAGATCGAAAAGATACCCTCGAGTCAATTTGAAGCAAAGTAAGTCATATGAGCATGATCACATCTCCTCCACGAATTTCTGATTTGGTAATTTTCGCGGTGTGTTGCGATTCTGAGCAGACAGGCTCCTGCATATTTCTAATGCGGTTTCGAGGATATGAAGAATATCGGAAATGAGTTACAGCGGTAATACTGGAAGTGACCAAAATCAAAAAAAAATTGACACGCGCCCTGAGTTCCGCAAATAGCAGGAATGAGCTATGCTCCCTAGATTCAATTGAAATGGACTATGTGCATGATAGAAATATGCCTGCTGGCTGGGATATGAGTGCCCAGCCAAGGATCTGACCACCACTTGCCGAGAGTTTTAGTCAAAAGTTGCTCTGGTATTCAAGCAACCCAGCTAGATAAGATAAATAGGTCGCGAAGGGCCGGCAAGCGGCAGAGTCCGCTATCCGCCGCCTGGGATGACTATTTTATGCAATAGTTCCTGTTAGCCCATTTGCAACACAACTTATTCAACAAGCAATGCTACATATTACAGATCAGTTCGAGCTGCTTTGTGCTCTTCAATATCAAGGAAACTTAATGCCACAATATCTTTGGCCAAGCGGCATTTCTGTACGGCGATGCCGCGACAGCTTCCAGCTTCTGTATCTTTGCCAAAATTAACCAAGGCCCCTCCATTTGTGCAACCGCGCCAATTCCTCCCTATGTGTTCCTCTACAACTCTGACCATGGCTCGGGAATGTGTATTGAAATTGTAACAAGCCCTTTCCCTGCTCTGGCTGCTCTGTGTCTGCTCTCACTAGAGTGTCAGCCTCCCGCACTGACCCTTCTCGTCAAAGAGGTCCTGGATGGCCCCTTTCTCACGCCAATGCATTCCTTTTCTATGGGATATTCCATCCCTGTGCTTGTTCACGCCACCTGTGATACTAACAGGTGCTTGTTGTCGCACACCCTCACACGCCAGGCTCGTAAACCGACGTCGCCGAGATCGCCGGTACGTTCCCACGGTTTCATATATTCCCTTCCCTGTCTCGCTCGCCTGCACACTCCAGATTCACTCCTATTATTGATATTCTGCTCCGCTCATCGCCTCGTTCCCCTCTCTGTATTTATTTCCGCATTGCCTCGCTCTCCTAGTCTCACCTATATTTCTCTATACTCCACCCCTCTGGCGCTCAGTATATATTCTGTATCTCATCTCTGTATTCTACACAATATAAAATTCAATTCACGTAGCAGCTCGGCTCATCATTTCCCCTCAGCCTTCGTCGTTGCTGAGGTCGCTCTGAATTCCGGATTGGTATTAATATGGGATTTCCCGATTAGCTACCAGCACAGTCCACCCAGTTCCGTGATTCGTTTTTACTTTGCAGAATTTACTTCCTCGAGGACCAAGGAGCATATATTGGCATTAATAAGCCTATACTTGTGCGGCATTATGGTTTACAAGTCCCTGGTCTCACCTGGGCTGCTAGCATTGCAACCAAAAGAATGACCCTATACTTGAAATTTGATGCTTTCTGCCTGCTGTGATTTTGTGCCATGAGTAGGGCCTCAAAACATACCCGTAAACTTACAGGTTTACGGGGTATAATTACAGTACGGGTTACGGCAATACCTCCCCCATAACCCATTCACACGTAATTACGGGCGCCATTGAATCAAAGCCTACCGAGCCAAATTTTTGCGGCTGACTGCTTGCCGGTGCTCGCCAATCGTTTGGAGTCCTATAAAAGGAACTTATTTCCTCACTTGGTAAGTTAACTTACCACTGTAAATTAAGCGGGCCGCACTTAACTTAACTTTTCCCACGCTTGGCTCACTTAACTTATTCCGCACGGCTATCCACCCGCACACATAATATATTATCCCCTGCCCTTAATTCCTTCTAGGGAGGCCAATTGTATGTTGCCTTGCTATTTATATGCTTATAATCATCTTTACTACCCCCTTAGATCATGTCGGACATATCTACTGCTCGGACAAACAAGTGTTTCTCGCTCGTTTCGCAACCATTTCCCTTGGTCTCTCGTATTCTACCATACTTATTATTCCACCTGACTGTACCTACCTTTGCACTGAGAATAAGATATGCACCGGTGTTTAATTGGAAATAATTCAGCAGATAGGGGTATCGTTGCATCCCAATATACTTCAGTGCCAAGGACATCACAGAACGCAGCTGAACTGGTGGACACTACACAATTGGACATTCTTGCAATCTTTGTGGTAGGACATGAGCATGTTCCGTCACAATTTAAAAAATCCCATACTGCAACCAACTGGGGTGAAGTCTGTATCCAGGGGAAAACTTGTTCAAGGCATTGCAGATGATTGAGAAACAGTGACAAGGATGTATCAAGGATGATTCATATCAACCTCTGTGGCATTGATGCTGTGGTTTCATCTCCAAAAATTCAACAATCCGTCAATATCCATGAACAGGTGATGCCTGTATATGAGTGGAGCATGGTTCTATGGACAACCAGGGATTTCAGAAATCATTGTATTTGATGTGAAAACCTTTGAATAGTGTCTCAGCTGACTCAAATGAATCCAACTCCGTCATGTTGCAGGACCTCCGAGGAAGTTCCCAACACATCACTGTTGTTCCCACAGCACGAGGATCGGTCCAGAACCCGTATATGCTGTTTGGACTGGAAACTTGTATTTACTCACCTTAACTTAAGTTCACTTGCCGCAACTTAAAGGTACTTAAGTTCACTTATGCGCCAAGTGCCATCACACAAGTTCACTTATGCCATCAGATGCATCAAAAACTTGCACTTTCCCTTGCGAATCACGCTTAGCCTGCCATAAGTTAGCTCAAGTTAACTTTGGCAGGCTAAGTGAAATTCAATAAGGCACTTAATGAGGCATCATCGTTTGCATGGGTGGCGTTTGATTTGGCTGTCCGGCAAACTATGTGATGTACACCGGAAATATCTGAAACCACCCGGCTTTACCCAAGCATCATACAATTTGTCTTGTCC